>OZ018320.1:55823154-55863385 GCA_963969495.1 Ceratothoa steindachneri
GACTACAACTCGTGAAATTGGCCAATAAACGCTTTGTTGCCGTTTTGACGATGATGCTCCTACTTTCCAACACGCAGACGAAACCAACATGTGTATGTATGGATGCTTCCTTAGTTCCCACTAAACATACATGTATATATATATACCTACTGCATACCTTTGTAATAATTACATGCGATCAATTTAATTGTCCATTCTAATATTAGAAAAGCATAAAGTTTTCCTTCCATTTGTGATAGAGGGAAGAATTAATAATAAATTCAATGTTGTGTTACCAAATTACTACAAGGCAAGGGCTACAATACATATTATGAAGAGAGTTGAGAAATTGTTTACAAGAAGGTTGAAATATGACTAAATAAACCTTTTAGAATCACAAAGGTTTTCGACAAACTCAAAACCGATTCCTTACAGCATTTCACCAGGACAGGAAGAGGGATAGTTACACAAACCTAGTTTCTGGTAGTTAGGATTTCCTGAGACTATTTAATTGGTGGTAGCTTATTAGAAAATTATAGACTCCTCGCTTTCTTTTCTTACACAATAATCTCAAGGGGTGGGGTGGGGTGTGGGGGTTATTGAATTTCGAATGCCTCAAAACTCTTTGAGAAGTCGTTATTCTGAAAATATAACGGCTGATTTTGGTGTTTGTGAAACGAACAATTTGATTGGTCTCTCCGTTTCAAGACTGACAAGAATAGAGGCACTCCGAGACCAGGGTGAATTTTGGGATCTTCATTTTTGTCTGTTTTAGAAGCAAGGATGCTCTGCTGGGGTCGAGAGGCTCTTAATCCCTGAAGTTTCTGCTCAATCCGGACCCGTGAATTTCAAATAACGCCAAATCCCAGTTGATATGTCTGTCTTTGTTTAGGCACTGTAAACCAATTGCCAAACCCTCGTCTCAACGGGCACAAAAATGCAAATACATTCCGGAGCATCCCCCCCTGGCCCATCAGTACCCCAACTAGTCTGAAAACTATGGGGAACACCTGGGCTTTGTTCCCTCTAGACCCCAAATCCCCTTCGAGATTTAATTTACAAGCCCACTCTTACCTAATTTTCGGCCGCAAGAGGCTTCTAAGTTAGCATATTACCAGCTGCGGCTGACAGCTGGAAGATTATGCGGCGCCCCACCGTCACCCACGCCTGCAATTTGCCCTCTTGGCATCAATGCCTGCAGGTATGTGGCTATATGTTTTTCACATATTTTCACTTCATCCAGATTTACCACTTTCTTTACAGATTTCTACTTACAAACTTCCTTCTAGAAAGTTTGTAAAGATAGATCTGTAAATGAAGTGATAATGTGTGGAAGATATACGAGGTGTCTTCTAAATGTTCTTAGAAAAAAATGAAAAAAAAAACAAAAGAATAACATATTTTTCGACATTGAGGCCAAAACGCTTATGCAAGCGCCGCTACCATCAACTTAAACCATTTCTATAAAACTGAGGACTCTGAGAATTAGACCAAGTTAAAACAGCTCTGTTAACATCTCCAACAGAAGAAAAACGAGTGTTTTTCATCTTATTTTTTTTTAAGCTTTGAACTCCCTCCCCCCACAAAAAAAATCGGATGAGGCTATGTAAGGAATGTACGGGTAGGGTATGAAATCCACTCCAAACGAAATTCTCACCAAATTGACTGTCAAAGAAGCAGAACGAGCGGGGACGTTTATCGCGATGGAGGACGACTCTAAAGTTTTGCGGGGCGTTTATCCGCTACACCTTTGTGAAATTTTCTTAATACACTTTAGTAATAGATAACATTGATGGTTCTTCGCCCTTCGAGGAAGTCAACAAGTATCACACCTTTGGCATCCATAAAACAGTAGCCATTACCCTTCTTCATGATCGTCCAGACTGCTTTGATGGGTCCTCTTCAACCTTTTTGATAACCATTGTTTAGTCTGCTCTGTCTCCCGGATCATTTTGCTAAATCCAAGTCTCACCTCCGGTTACATTTCTTAGAAAAAAAAAAAAATCTTTGCGATCTTCCACCCACTTGAGCAAAAATGTGCAGTGAAAGAGTAGCTCTCTTCTCCAGCTGATCTCTCGCGCAACTATTTTGACACTCATCGAGCAGGAAGGTGATAAGAGGGATATTTTATTTTTTTATTTTGGGAGCCCATCTGAGACTGCCTACTTGGGCATAATATAGCCTACTACTAGGCTATATTAAAAAACAAATAACAAATAAACAAAAACAAATACTAGGTAAATAACAAAGAAAGATAAAAAAGGACAAAGGCTAAAAAAATAAGAAAAAGCAAAAAGGCAAGAAGGAAGCGCGCCCCGGCGCAGGAACATGCGATCTACAAAAGAACAAAAAAAACAATAACAGTCAAATAAAGGGGATGAGGCCAGCCTCCTCCAAAAAGTCGTATAGTCCACAAGTCTGTGTGAAAGTACCTGTCCCGAGTACAAGGGACAAGAGGTAGTGACCCCGCTCGTCCCGGTACCAAGACAGGTAATGTAGACGAAGATCACCCAGCATGGAAAATTCAACACGAATGTGCCGAACAGTCTCGGGGACAAAGCAGTCGTCGCAATAAGGCTCAGGCGAGCGGTCAAGTTTGAATAAACGGAACTCGTAGATATGATCAATGTGCCTGGTCGCTAGCATTTTCGCTGTTAATCGACGATCCTCTTCAATTAGTGCTCGCACACAATTGATGTTTCCTTCCCTTACTGATGTTGACGGTCTCCCACTTCGAATGTCCTCTTCAACCTACTGTCTAGGTTTTCGAGTGCACATTCTCCATACACTTTTACTAATGCATCAATATTCTCACTCTTCCACCAACCAAGCTTGACCAGAAATTTGATGCTTATCCTTGTTTCAACTTTGATGGAATCCATGGAATCACAGCAGTGTCAAAATTTAAGGTGCTGCTATATCATTCAAGATGAAGCAAAGTAATTTTTTTTGTAAGTAACTAATAGCACATAAATAGAAGTTTAAATCAGGTTAATTAGAATTATCAGTGGGTATCCCATTTTCTTGTAATATTCGTTTCCTATGAACCTTTTATACTCGTATACTGCAGCCGCATCTCTTTCTGAGGGCATTTGGGCAGGGGACACGCAGATGACACCCGGCACACCATTACGGGCAGGCAAGCAAATAATCTGTTTTATTATCACTGTATCAGACTCACGAGATCCGAGGAGCATGAGAGAGTTGCGGGCGAGAAAAACACCGCAATTGCGGCTCATGAATAGGCGTTTGATGAACTACATTGAATAACTATCACAAGCGGCAATGCATCGCTGTAGGCTTAGAAGATTCGTGCTGCAGCCATCTTGGAATTAAGAGATCCAACAGTTTACCCGACTCGCTTTAATACGAATCGCTCACAGCAAAGGGTTTTCTTACGATCTCTTCTGGCGGACGCCAGCGAGGGCACAACCGCTTTCTCAACAAAGGCATACATATTATAAAAAAATGGTGGATAAAATCTAAAAGTAATGAAAAATTATATTGAAACTGAAAAGAGAAAACTAATAAGAACACCGTTAAAAAGTTGGAAAGAAGTTTGCAAAGAAAGTGAAAATGTGGGAAAGATATGGAACCTGAGAAGTAAGTAAGTAAGTAATGGTTCGCCAACCTTCCTTTATCCAGGAGAATCCCCGATCTGATAATCAAATAGACATAAAGGTCAGTATGATAATCGCTGGTGAGCCCAAGGGCACCAGGGGCCGGTCCTCTTTGAGGGAGAGGCGCCGGGAATTATGTAAGAAGAAGGAACAACTTGGGAGAAAGGGAGGGAAATAGTGAATGATAATTAGGGCTTAATAAATAAATCAAGGATAAGAATTAATGACCTCAGTAAGAGATGAAGAAAATATATATATATATATATATATATATATATATATATATATATATTATATTTATATATATTATATATATAAGGTGCAACAACGAATGGGCACCCGCCCCCCCTACACACAATCAAAACTTTAAGGAACAGTCTTAAAAAGAGTTGCCGACCCTCCGGGTCTCTAGCAGCCCAACTTGTCTACTTGGTCGATTTACCTTTTAAGACAATTTACACCACTAATTGACACCCTTTCACTAAGGTCCCTTCAACACCATCTGGGCGATGCCTTCAATAGATTTCGTTTTACTCAAAAAAATGTAAAAATTTTTTTTGGGGGGGGATAAAGAGAAGGTAATCCGTGGGGTGGGATGCAAAGGACACGAGAACCTTCGAAAGCAATTGCTCGAAGGTCGCGAGTGAAACGAAGGAGGGCGGCCGAAGTGGCTGCGTCCCTTTCCCCGTGCCCCCACTTGTCCACACCCACAACCAACCTTGGCAGCGAACTCGGCCCCGCCTCTCGCAATCGGGTTGACCGAATGGCTGATGAACTCGTTCAGACGAGGATTGCGTTGGGCGCCCCAAAGTGGGCAGGAATTTGCCCGAGCAGCGTTACTCCGTCACGCGATTGGCGCTGACGACATTCTAATTTTCTTTGAAATTTAAAGCGTAATAGCAACGAGGCCGTAGCACGCACAAAGTTTGTAAGGAGAGATCTGTAAAGAAAGTAGTGAAAATGCTTGAATGATAAATATAGGCAGATTCCTTGAAGGCAATGGGAAGAGGGATGGGTGAACCATGCCTCTACCCTCGGAGCCCCGACAAGGAATGAATGAACGAAAGCCGGTCGGCGACCAGGCAGCGAAAGAAAGTTGCGAGAAAAAGGTTAAGGAGGAATAAAGCACAGGTAGTGCTTTATTCCATGTACTAGATGTAAAAGTCTACATGGTGCACCCCCTTGCAGGGGAAATTCTCACGACAATAACAAATATTAACTATGAAAGAATCGATAGTGTTAAAAAAAGGGAGAAGGAAAGAACAGGTTGTCAAAGGAAAGACCGAACAACAGAAGATGACAAATAAAAATAGACGAGAATAAAGATAATTGAAGAGTATAACAATGACAAAACTTGTACGATATAATTTCAAGGACTTAAATACACTAGGGTAAAGTTTTATGCTTGAAAACTAACCTTATCCGTCCAAACAAAAATTTCCAGGGAAAAAAGGGAAGAGTTCATGAATAAATATGGAAATTAAGAAGTATATGCAAAAGAAGATCACTTGAGGACACTAGAGACGAAAAAAACGACAAAAAGACAAGTATGGCATAAAATCAACGACTCATTTCTGATATTGATTTGTTCCATTTCTTGGTGCCTTCATCTCACACTTTTTCAGCGGCTTGGAAATGGTCGCACAGACGAGATCGGCCGGGTGATAATATAGAAACATTCAGTTCATTTTCGCTGCCCATTATTTATCTTTCAGGTTAAAAAGTTAGAGAAATAAGGGGTTAAAAAGTTAGAGAAATAAGGGGTTAAAGGGCATTAAGTCCCCGACCTTTAAGGGAGTATTACAGGAAATAAGATTAAGATTAGCCGAGCTTTAGTCCGCAAAAATAAAGTTTTTTTAAGACCACCATTAAAGGATACTAATAATTAAATAGCCCCATTAACGAGCATCATTATTAATGGGAGTAGATAAATTATCCGAAATATAGAGAAATACGACTGGATCAGGAAAAAAATATTTTTGTAATTTTAAAAAGATAGCGAAAACCAACGGGTGAATCTCGAACAACATGGCTTTAAAAAGAGATTTGAAATTAGAAGGGTTGAAATTAAAGGAAGTGATAATGTGTGGGAGGTAAAGAAACAAAATAGATTAATTGGTGCGCTAAGGACCAGAAGGGCGCGCAATTCATAAGAAAACAAAAAAACAGAAAGAAGCACGTTCCAGGGTCGGGGGAGGTAGGCTTCCTCCGGCGCGGGAACATGCGACCTACAAGTCATATAAAATGGAGGAGGCCAGCCTCCTCCAAAAAGTCACAAGATACAAAAGTCTATGTACACAAACCCGTCACGAGTTTAAGGGACAAACGGTAACGACCTCGGGTAACGAGAGCGCAGATCATCCAGACCGGGACATTCAACAATAATGTGCCAAACAGTCTGGGGCAAAACGCAGTCGTCGAATTATTTTGTATTATTTTAAGAGTCCATCTGGCGACTGCCTACTAGGGTTAAAGTCGCCGTAATCACACTACAGTCATATACTAAGCTAGATTAAAAAAACAACATTTCTTTTAAGAGCTCATCTGGCGACTACCTAGTTGGGCATTAGTCGCCGTATTAAAAACCTGCTGAGTACTAGGCTACTTAAAATCAAATTCATAAAACACACAAAAAAAACAAATCCAACACTAAAAATTAAAAAAAAGGGAAAGGCAACGAGCAGGAAGCAAGCTCCTGCATCGGGGGTAGGTCCCCCCGGCACAGGAACATGCGACCTATAAGGGGAAAAAAAACAAACAAAACAAAATAAAAAAACTGGTCAAATAAAAGGGAGAAGGCCAGCCTCCCCCAAAAGTCTACAAGTCCACCAGTCAATGGGCACGCACTCGTCCCGAGTACAAGGGACAGGCGGTAGCGACCCTGCTCATCCCGGTACAGGGACAGGTAAAGTGCGCGAAGATCGCCCAGACTGGGACATTCAACAAGAGTGTGCCGAACAGTCTGGGGGACGACGCAGTCGTCGCAATGGGGCGCTGGCGAGCGCTCCATCAGATAGCGATGAGTCACACGAGTGTGCCCGATTGGGAGACGACAGAAAGCGACCTGAAGTCGTGGCTGCATTGGGGGATAGATCCATGGGAACAGTCGCGGCGCAATGGCACGCAACTTTAAGTTTCCCTGGACCGTCTCCCATCTTCTAGGTATAGTTCTAGAGCTATACCTAGCTCTCGAAGGAGTTTCCTGGCCCTAAACCCAAATGGGCAAAAGGGCTTAGGGTAAGACTGGCGTCTCTCGGCGGCATAGGCACCGTTGAAATCAGCAGTGAATGCAGTGAGAGTTGTTGTGGACTGAGGGAGACGCCGGGCTCGCGCGTGCAGGCGAATGATGCACTGCACACGGCGTAGAGCGAGTGGAATCTCGCTTATAGAGCATGTAAGCATAAAGCTTCTGTTTGAGGGCAGTCTCACACTTGGCAGACTACCACCAGAGTGGTCGCCGTGCAAAACGGCCAAACGTTCTGGAAATAGTAGTCAGGCTCGCGGCAATGAGGTTACCGAAGAAGAACTCAACGGCCTCATCTACCGACCTAAACTCTTCGACTGAGATAGAGAATTCAGTCATTTCCTGAAATGCAGGCCACCGACCTCGCGCCAGGAAGCACTTAGGTCGGCTCTCAGGCGGCAGTTGCCCTGAAAATGATATTTGAATAGGAAAGTGATCACTACCATGGAGGTCATCGACCACCCCCTAATCAAAATTAGGCTGTGCATCCGAAGAGCACAAAGATAGATCAAGGCACGAAAATGAAGCGGTTCTCGGGCAATGATGCGTAAACTCATCAACATTTAGGACACCCATCTCAAGCTCTTCGATCAGATCGGCAAGAACTTGTCCCCTGGGATTAAATTGAGTAATCTCTCCAGAGAGGATGTTTGCCGTTCACATCTCCAAGCAAGAGAAAGGGCATCGGCAACCGTGCCACGACGCGGCGGAAGTCACCCGCGTCGAAGTCAGCTGACGGTGGAATGTACGCAGAAATGATAGTATACCTCCAATCCAGATGAAGCTGTACAGCCACTCCTGAAAGGAGGTATCTAAAGTGAAAAGAAGAACGGAGACATCATGCTGGGTGTAAACCGCGCATTTCCCAGCCCGACCCCCATCTCGTAGTGGTGGGGTTGCAAAACCCTTATACTCCGGGAGGGCGGGCAGGGGGGACGCGCATGGCATGTTTTCCTGCAGAAAAATAGCTAACGGGGAACGGGACGAGACGAGCCTCCGCAGCTCCTCTCAGTTATCCCGGAGTCCGCGGCAATTCCATTGAAGGAATATGCCCTCCAGGCCTAGCTCGGTGGAGACGCGGGGACCCTCTTCGAAGAGAAGACCCTCACGGTAATGGCCGTACGCTTTACAGGGGTATAACCCCGCGGGGTGTTGGCCGGTCAAAGCGCTGATGGCGCTGTAACCGTCGAGGACTTATTGGGGGAGGTTGGGCTCGCCATGCGAGACTTTTCGTCCCTCCGCCTCGAAACCTTAGGCGGGCGTTGCGGCTTCGGAGGCGGGGGGGACCACTTTTCGAGGAACCACCGTCTCCGAGCCACTCAGCCCACCACTAGGCCTGGGCGAAGGAGCCGATGCTCCTTTCTTGCTGTCCCCCTTACGGGGGACAGCTTTATGAACCCCGGAAGATGGCCTGGCGACCAACTTCAGTGGTGTTGCCTCCGATGAGTCTAACGACTCGGTGGATGCGCGTGGCCGTTTCGCCTTACAGAAAACGGTAACGCTGGGGGAAGGGGGAAAGCCCTGGTTTTAGACGGGGCTGGGGGTGAACCGTTTTGGGCAGCCAGCTTTACCAGGAAAGCGCCCGGGTTGAGTAGAGCCCGCAGAAGGGCTCCGAATAGGCGCGGAAACAACCGTGCTCGTTGGCCTGGATGGGCCAGGAGCAGAGGGTGCCTTTCTAACTATTGAGGCATATTACGTCCCAAGCAGAGCCGGGCGCGCCATGACCAAGTCCTTAGCCTCGCGGAATGAGAGTCGATCCTGGGCCTGAACGGCCAAGATTTCTTTCTCAAGGAGGTATGCACCACATTGCTTCGAAGAAGCTGAGTGCGGCTGCCCGCAATTGACACACTTGGCCACACACTATTTGGACATATCGTGTGTGGCCTTGGAGCAATTTACACAAACTTCGGGTGACCCCGACTTTGCACGTCTACAGGAACGATTCGTATGACCGTAGCGGTGACAGTAATAGCACCTCCGCAGCAGTGGCACGAATGCCTTTACACGGTAGCGGTACCAACCAGCACGCACCGACTCAGGGAGCTTGTCACAGTCGTACGTGACGAACAGTGTAGGGGTGGGTCTCGAGGCCCCTCCCTGTTTTCTCATCACACGTTCGACTTTGACCGCCCCATGGTCAGCCAGTTCTAGGGGATGTCCTCTATGGATAAGTCAACGAGTTCCCTCGTATAAATTACTCCTTTCACAAAGTTCATGGCAGAGTGCGGCGTCACACTCACCGGGGTGCAATCAAGTGTCCGAAGAGCACTTATCTTGGCCGCCTCGGAGGAAAGCGCAGCATTCCTCAGAAGGTTCCCGTCCGAGAAACGGGTCACATTCAGGTCTCTACCAATTACACTAGCTAAGGCTCCCCTCTGATGGATCATGTTGCCCTTGGCCAACATGGTGCCATCCGTGGAGCGAATAACGAGGAAGCGTTTGAAGCAAGCGGGCTCGAAAACGCCCGAAAACCTCTGAATGAGGGGCCCCGATGTTATCGAGACTGCGCCCTGCGCACTTTGTCTTAGTCGGGGGCTCTGCACCCGGAGGGGTAGAGGGGCAGGATGTGCCGATCTTGGCTTGTTCGCTTACCAAAGCAGCAGACCCATCCATCCCCGCAGCCCCCGCGGAAGGAGAGGAGCCCCGAGTCTTCTTTGTCTTTTTCTTTTTGGAGAGGAGGGCGGGGAATGAACCTGGTTCTCACCTCCGCCAGCAAGAGCCCCCAGGCCAGATGGACCGGCCTCAGCTAGGTCCTTCTCCGAAATGGATAAGGTTCTTGCAGTCGTAGGGGCACCGGTCAGAGGAGATCCCTCCCCTCCTTATACTGCCTCGGAAACCCTAGCCGTTTTAGGAGGACCTTGCATAGGGGCGGATTCGGGTTCGGTGCTTGGCGCCGAGCCCAGATTCCCCCCCGTGGAAGGGCCTACCGTCTAAGACTAGGTTGCCTCAAGGACCATGTCTATCTCAGGAGGGGCCTCCAGTTGGCCATCTCATCGTTGACATCGCAGGTCCCGTTGGCAGCGTCACCAGTCATGTGTGGGGATTCACAGGTTTTGACCCCGGCAAGGTTCAATATTCTTGCCAGCAGGTCTTTTGAGGGAAGCGACCGAAAGGGCCTTGCTTCCCTCTTCCCCCTAAAGAAGTTTGCCCTACCCAGCCGCTTCACTGGGGAGCGGTCGTTTATGAGCTGCCTGCTGGCTTTATTGGCAGTCCCCTTGGAAAGAAAAGGAGAGTCTACCGCTAGAAAAAGGGAAGTGCCAGAAAACACCTCCAGGGAAGGGGGTGAGGGGTAGTCCCCTACACCCGTAGCCAAAGGAGAGGAGTAAGCCTCCTGTCCGGTTAGAGAAATATGGAGGGTCCCCTGCGCAAGCACAGGGAGGGGACGTCCATTTTTTCTTTGGAGCTGCCCGAGGGCGGCGCCGTCGATGAAACAGGGGGAATTAAAGGTTTTTTTTATTGGACTCATCATTGGACATGGTGACCCTGTATTTCATACGGGAAGCAATAGCTCATCACCCCTTGCAGTAGCCCGCTCTGCAAGGGGTGGGTACAGACCTGGCAGAGCCAGGTGCTGCTATTTAAGGCCCCCCCTTTCCTGCCTGGTGACCTGGCAGCCCTTCAGCCTGGCGGCTCCACCTTGGGCAGGGCGTAAAATTGATAGTGTGTGAAGAGAAAAGGAAAAGGGATGTGAGGAAGGTATGGGTGGGGATGAAGCAGGTTGTTAAAAAAACACCATCCCGAACCGGAGCTGAGAGGTTAGGGGACGTTGTCCCCTCCCCCCTCAGCCCTGATCTGAGAAATTATAGGCTGACCAAAGAAAGTTGTGGGAGAGGTTGTATGAAAAGCGAGGAAACCGGGGGGGAAGCACAAGTGTTTTGAAGGAAGGAGAAGAGGCTAAGCTGGCGTCGGACGGGGTACTGAATCCCGTCAGCATGGCGGCCAGGATGGTAAATCGTTTCGCCCCTTACGGGGTATAGCCCCCCATAGAGAAGCAGAATTATGGCTCTCTGAACTGTGAGGGACTGCACCTCTTCAGAACTTGACTAACCTCCACGACACAAATGACCCCCCCCCCCCCGAGGTCGTAGCGGAGACGACACGCAATTTTACAGATGTCAGGTGTATTATAGAGAACCATACTACCCCTGAAATTCCCTTGCGAATGACAAGAAAAAGTAAGCCACTCTTACCCTTGCAATCAAATGGATTTGGTCCTTGATTTCACATCGTTCTACGCTGCAAATCTTCAAACATTGCGAAACATTGCGATTGTGGGGGACTCCAAGAGCGTTATTTCTACGTGTGCCTAAATGCGAACATTAACTCTTGTTATCAATAAAATTATAATGCGAGGAGCGGGGTTTAATACGTTCTGAGGATTTACGTAGCCAATTGGTCCAACGGTAATTAAAAACCCTGTTCATTATTTTCAGGTCTATTCACTATCCTCCATACTAAATGAAATTTATTTATGTATTTTTATAGAAAAAAAACACAACAAATGGGCATCTGGGACAGAAATCATTTTTAAAAAGTTCGTAAAAAGTAAAGTTAGGGCTGAAAATATGTAAGGCACACAGACCTAATCGAAAAAAAAGATTGGTTAGGGCGAAACTATCCCGAATCCGAAACCATTCCGCAAAGGCACGTCCCTGATGGCAAACTAAACCAAAACAGTATTTTCTGTCCTCTTATTTACCTCCTTTTTTTGGGAAGAGTTCAAAATTAATTGCCAATAACTCTCGCGGATGATTTGAGTCACTACCTATTTCCGTGTGTTTGGGGGATCCGCGCCAAGCCAGGTTATTTAAACGTTCAAACTTGATTTTGTTTCTTTTTTTTTCTCATTAATCTGCTTTGTTTTCTCGGATTTTCTTTTATGCATGTGCTTCATTTGTTTATTTGTGCATTCTAATATATTCAATTACGGAAGCTGGACGGATATTTGGTCTCCCCTTGGTTGATGCAGCCAAGCCCTTCTCGTATCCTTAGTAACCAAGAATAATGTTCCCTCCCTCCCTCCCACCCGTTCGCCTATCCAGGGATGTCGTCGCGGCGATGGAGCCACGCTCCTTTCCATAGTGTATGTAGTCAATAGTCGATTCCAAGAGAGATGTCACTTTAAGGCTTCGAGCAAATCCAAAGTTATAACTCGGTGCATTTGAATACAAGTGATATTTTGCGAATCAGCTTTTTTAGTGCCGGGAATTATTTATTATCATTATTATGCACTTAAATTAAGAAGCAAAAACCAACATAAACATAGACATTAGACCAGAAAGTGATTTAAGTTTTTTTGTGGGGGTGGGGGGATGTTTGAGAAGGAACATATGGAAAGGAGTCTAAAAATTACACTATTTGGAATCTGCGTAAATGCTTGGATGAGGGCGACTACAATAATAGTTGTACCCCCTGCGGGTCGTTCTTAGATAAGAGGAACGAGGAATCCTAAACAGAAAGTTCTCTCTATCACCCTGAGGTGAACAGTAAATTCAAACTCAAGAGTTAAATCACCGTCCAGTGCGTAGTTCCTACCCCGGTACCAGGGCGACATGGGTGAATACCGTCTGGCCATGGTGCTCGGGACAGATTCCAGCATGCCAGGTTTAATTTACTCACTTTGGGGGCTTTGTTTGCATGTCTTCCCTTTTTTCTATTTATATTTTGTTTGGCGTTTTCTACTTTTTTAGCAAGAATATATTGGTTTATGTATTTTAATGGAAACATTAAAATATTAATTAAAAGGGGTGTTGTGGCGGCGATGCCCTCGTTGGCCGTCGACATTATGAGATCTTAACATAAAACAAAATATCACCGCCCGGAACTCTCTAAACCATAGAGTACAGGAAAAAAAAATGTCAATGAAACAATTTGGGGTTAATTTCCCATAGCTGCAAACTTCAAGGTCACGCCATTGAGTTTGTTCGTCCTTTGTTTATATGAATTGACTTCGAAAGTCTCCCTTAATATTCCCCACATATACCATTTTTCACCTGTAGAGTTTGTAGTGCACAACGGGCGGCATCTAATCTCTAGCTGAACTGAATCTTTTTAAGCTAAGGACTGAATGGATTAAGCCCCCGATCAGTAGATCTCAGCAACACAATCAGTGGCTCGAATCCCACAAACACACGGGTCATTTCCCCTACACCTCTTCGCTTTATCCTATATATGACCCCCTTCAATAAAAGAACGAGAAGATGCGATCAACGGAATATAAAAACACGCAAAATTTAACCACGCCCCTGAAATAAAAAGACCCGTTGTTTTAGAGGGCGCCCCTCCAGAGACTACCGAAATGTGCAGCTACGAAATATGTTTTTCTAAGCGATCAGCAAACGGCGATTAAAGAGGCAGAATCATGACTCGTTGAAAATCGCCTGGAGCATCTCGCCCTAAGTCTTGAATTAAATAATAAACAAGAATACACATAATTTCGCATCTTAGGGTGGCGATCGGTTGTTTCTTTTTGTGGTCTATGAAACAACTTCCTCGTGAAGTGAAATGTGTATGTTTGCTAAAGAGGAAAAATAAGTAATGCCACTCAATAATGGGAACAAAGACAATCAATACAAAAAGAAATGGATGAAAGAAAACATAAGTTATGTGAAGAGGTAGAAGATTTATTTTTTTAAAGAAGATACTAAAAGAGTGAAAACATGTTGAAGGTACAAAACCTAAGTAGGCTACTTGAAGCACGGAACTCACTTGACCTTGCCCCCCCCCCCTTATCCCCGGGGTAGATGCGCCAATACTAGGTCAAAAAGTGGTTAATTGAAATCGGCTGACAATTGGCGTAAAACAAGGCCTTCGTAAAAGTGTATTTCTTTTTTGCCCGGCGGAGAATGGACAGAAAAGGCCACGAAGGAGGAAAAAAGGCCAAGGATGGCCAGACCCAAGATGGTAAAAAAAACTTACCCGCCCAATTTTCTGAAAGAATCCAAGCCAATCGTCAGTTGAACGAAGAAATCGAGTAAGGAAAGAAATGAAAACAAGCTTTCACTTTGGTGGGTATAAAGCCCTATCGAGGAGGAAAATGAATTCAGTTCGATCTGATTAAAAGATAAACAAAATGTCCCTCACGTAAGTATAGAGAAAGAAAATCTGAGAAAACAAATTAATTAATAAGAGAAAAAAAACAAGTTTGAATGTTTAAATAACAGGGCTTGGCATTAGAGTCGCATTACAATTGATGTCCATCGGGTCTATTTAACGACTAGGTCATTCAAGCACATCTTTGGATAGCGCGGTGACAAAAAGAGAGCTTTCGAAATTCCTGCGGGAATGTGACAGCGAGGCGGTCGCCATTTAAATGAAATCTGTGCCACATAATACATCAATCTTTGTTTTGGTGCAAAGGAAATGAGTGTGATACGAGTATCCTTAGTGCTTTGGGGGGGAGGTTGACTGAATGTTTATTTTGTATATTTAAAACGATTTCACATTCTTTTAAAAAACGACATTATTTTATTAACATGATATATTAATGATTTGTGTTACCCCCAACTCCGGTTTGTCTTTTGAGGGAAACTATTTTGACTTCCGGACACAACTTTGGCTTCTAAAGGGCAATCCAGACTGGAGTTGTGGGGTGCTCCCTTCCAAACAACTAGGGTTCAGGATTGGCGATTTCCTTTCCAGCTTTGCTTATCCAATACTTCCCCTTCGCCCTAACTCCATTCAATTCACTTTCCTTCTCCTTTCTTTAAGATACGATGTTGGACGGTGAACTCCGATGTCATTCTATCATTTCCTTATTTCACAATATCATTTATTATATTTGGAAGAGTTAGATTTAATTAGACTTTGATTTTTTTGTGTTTTTGTGTGTGTGTACTTGTTTTGGAAGTTTTGAAAATCCCATTCCATAAACACTTAGGGTCGGACAACTCTGATTTGCAGTTATTTTTATTCTCTCTCACTCTTTCACACATACACACACACGCACACACTCTCTCTCTCTCTCTCATCAAGTCTCTTGCACACACACTATACATCTCAATCACATACTCATTCTTTTACACACAGACTCGCACTCTCTCTTTCTTACATGCACACACTTCTCCCTCTCACATTTCCTCTCATAAGCAGCCTCTTGCGCACAGGTACACACACTCACTCACATTCTCTTACTCACACACCATATCTCTCTCGCATGCACACACACACACTTCGGCACTTCACCCCCCCCCCTCTCTCTCTCTCACACACACACACTCCCTCTAACATTCACACACCTCTCATACACTCACACATACTACACTCCCTCTCTCTAAATTACATCTCCAGTTTCCTGTTGATCAAATGATCTGATCATTTTGTGTAAGAAAAAAAACGACCAAATTGCTTACACGAGGGTCAACGGCGAGAGTCGTCATGTATATATTTACCTCCAGATGTTCCATGACCCTGTCAATAACAATGATATAGTAATTTGTTAGGAAAGTTTAGGGATAGTAGTAAGAGATGTGCGTGCGTGCGTGCGTGTATGTATGCACGTGTGTGTGTGTGTGTCAAAAATTTCACCTAGACTTAGAGAAGGCAGTGAGTGGATGTCACGCGCAGTTGGGATAAATGAGTGAAATTATTGTGTGATAGTATAAGACGTGTTTATGGATACATGGAATGAGGTTTTTGGAAGGGAGGATTTGTATGCAATGGATGGGTTGCACTTGTGTTTCAAAGGTGTGAAAGTGTTGACTGTATAGAGAGGAGTATCAGTATAGGCTGTCAGGGAAAGTAGGATAAGGTAGGTATAGGTAAAGGCCATCACATAAACGTAGGGAACAACAGGCGGAGATATTACCAGAGGGCTAGGGAAGTGGAGCGTGGTAATGGTCAGACCATAAAGAAAGATACATTGAAAATATACTAAGAAATAATATGTATTTCTTCAGAGGGCTAACGAGTGTAGAGACTTTTGATGTTGGCGCAATAAAAGTGTCAGGGCTTGGTTTGCGAGAAAAGAGCTTTCGACCAGAGGTTTAGATTGATGGTAATGTTTTATAGATTCTCCAACAACAACCAAAAAAAGTGGATTAAAACTTCATCTTTGGCAGACAAGACAAAACCACCACCGAACCCTTAAATCAGACGCCGATCACTTTACAATGGCGTTCCACAAGGAGCCATTCTGTCGCCTCTACTATTTAAGCTATTCATACATGACATCGCACAACCACAAACCCCATTAATCAACACCTACATTTACGCATACGATATTTCATTCACAGCACAACCGCCACCACCCACAACCCATGAATCCTAACAGCAAGCAGGACACTCCAATAACAAATTATACAGATTAGAACACTGGCTAACACAAAACCACATGACCGCCTCGCCAACAAATCCACAGTAATGCTTTTCACATCCGACTACCATGAATCGAACACACACCCCAAAGTCGGACTAACTAACATCACCTGCCACTAAACAAACAAAAAAACACCCTTCTAGGACTCACACTATACATTGAAAATATACTAAGAAATAATATGTATTTCTTCAGAGGGCTAACGAGTGTAGAGACTTTTGATGTTGGCGCAATAAAAGTGTCAGGGCTTGGTTTGCGAGAAAAGAGCTTTCGACCAGAGGTTTAGATTGATGGTAATGTTTTATAGATTCTCCAACAACAACCAAAAAAAGTGGATTAAAACTTCATCTTTGGCAGACAAGACAAAACCACCACCGAACCCTTAAATCAGACGCCGATCACTTTACAATGGCGTTCCACAAGGAGCCATTCTGTCGCCTCTACTATTTAAGCTATTCATACATGACATCGCACAACCACAAACCCCATTAATCAACACCTACATTTACGCATACGATATTTCATTCACAGCACAACCGCCACCACCCACAACCCATGAATCCTAACAGCAAGCAGGACACTCCAATAACAAATTATACAGATTAGAACACTGGCTAACACAAAACCACATGACCGCCTCTCCAACAAATCCACAGTAATGCTTTTCACATCCGACTACCATGAATCGAACACACACTCCAAAGTCGGACTAACTAACAACACCTGCCACTAAACAAACAAAAAAACACCCTTCTAGGACTCACACTATACACCCACACGACATTCAAAACGGACACAACAAACATTACAAGCAAGGACACACAGAAAGTCTATACGCTCAAAGCACTAGCTAACATTAAATTTGGACAGCAGATAGAGCCTCTCACCACTCTATAAAAACAATTCATCCACACCATCCTAACTACACAGCACCAGCATGGCTCATAACCATAGCCAAATCTCACGCGAACAAACTATAAACCACACATAACAATGTAATCAGATCAATCAAATGAATTACACATAGCACACCTACCCCACACCTAAATACTGAATCAAAAAATAATCCCAATCAAAATACACCTAGACATAATTGGAAAGAATCAAACACTTCTGCAGAGCAGTGATTTTATTTTTATTCTCCCAGCTAGCGACTGCTTTAAAGGGTATAAATTCTAGCCTGATACTGGGCTATTAAAAAATTCGCAAAACAAAAACAAAAACAAAAAACAACAACAAGAAACGGGGTTCTCGGGCAATGATGCATAAACTCATCCCCATTTAGGACTCCTATCTCCAGCTCGTCAATCACGTCGGCAAGGATCTAACCCCTGGGATTGATCGAGTAGTCTCCCCCGAGGGACGTCTACCGTTCAAATCCCCGAGCAGTGAAATTACCTGGGCAAACGTTCAACGAGACACGAAAGTCAAAGTCGAAGTCGACTGACGGTGAAATGTACGCATAAATATCAGTATACCTCCTATTCAAGTGCAGCTGCACAGCTAGTGCCTAAAAGGAGGTATTTATAGCAAAGAGAAGAACGGAAATATTATGCCGGGTGTAAATGACGCATCCTCTTGCCTGGCCCCAAAAGCCGTGGTGGTGGGGTTGCAAAGCCCTTACACCCAGGGAGGGTGGGCAGGTGGCACGCGCCCAGCATGATCTCCTGCTGGGGACCGGGAGAGACGAACCTCCGCAGCTCCTCCCAGTTGGCCCGGAGTCCACGGCAATTCCATTGAAGGAATATGCCCTCCAGGCCTAGCTCGGAAGAGATGCGCGGGCCCTCTTCGAAGAGAAGAGCCTCACGGAAATGGTTGTACTCTTCCCGGATACAGAACTCAGGGCGCTATTGGCCGTAAAATGGGCTGTAGCCTTCGAGGACTTATCGAGGAATGTTGGCTCACCATGCGAGTGTTTTCCACCCTCCGTCTTGAAACCTTAGGCGAGCGGGGCGGCTTCGGAGGCGAGGGTCCCTCCTTTGGAGGATCCACCATTTTCGAGTCAGCCAGCCTTGCACTGGGTGTGGACGTAAGAGCCGAAGCTCCTTTGGTGCTGTCCTCCTTTCGGGGAGCAGCTTTAGGAACCCAGGAACACGGCCTCACTACCAACTTCAGGGGTGTTGCCACCTGTGAGACTAACGACTCGGTGGAGGCGCGCGGCCTTACGGGAAACGGGCACGCTGGGTAAGCAGGGGAAAGGGGGAATCATGGTTTTAGCCGAGGCTTGGTGTGAACACTTTATACCGCCAGCTATACCAGGGAAGTGCCCGCGGTGGGTAGAACCCGCAGAAGGGTTCCGAATGGGCGCGGAAACGACCAAGCTCATAGGCCTGGAGGTATAAGAAATCCCAGGGAGTAGTGGGGCGAGCCAGGAGCAAGTCCTTAGCCTCGCGAAATGAGAGACCATGCTAGGCCTGAATAAATAGGATTTGCTTCTCAAGGAGATACACAGCACATTGCTTAGAAGAAGCGGTATGCGGCTGCCCGCAATTGACAGACTTGAGCATACACGTTTGGTCTTATCGTGTGCGGCTTCGGAGCAACTTACACAGACTTCGGATGATACCGGGTAGCACCTCCGCGGCAGAGGCACGACATAGCGATACCAACCCACACGCACCGCCTCAGGAAGCTTGTCACAGTCGAACGAGACGATGAGTGTATGGGTGGGTCTCGATGCCCCTCCCTGTTTTCTCATCACACGTTCGACCTTGACCGCTCCTGGTCTTCCAGCTCTAGGGTGATGTCTTCTAAGAGTAGTCCATGAGTTTACTCACGTAAACCACTCAATTCTCGAAGTTCATGGTAGTGCCGCGTCACACTCACCGGCGTCCCATTAAGTTTCCGAAAGGCAATAATCATAGCCGCCTCCGAGTGGTCCTACGCATTCACCGGAGGGCTTCCGTCCGGGAAACATGTCAGCTTCGGCTCTGATGGAACACGTTGCCCTAGGCCAAGATGCTGCCATCAGTGGAGCAAATAACCAGAAATCGTTTGAAGCAGAGGGCTCGAAAACGCCAGGTAGTCTCTGAATGAGAGGCCCCGACGTAATTGAGGCTCCGCTCTGCGTACTTGCGACTTTGGTCTTTGTCTGGTAGTCCCCACTCGGGGGAGCACTTAGACAGGACGTGCCGATCTCGGCTTAGTCGCTTACCGAAATGGTAGCGGAGCCGTCCGTCCGCGAGGCTTCCGCGGATGCAGAGGAGCCGTGAGTCTGTTTAGTCTTTTTCCTATTTCTGTTTACGAGAGGAGGGTGGGGAATGAACCCACTTCTCCCCTCGCCGGAAGGAGCCCTTATGCCAGGTGGCCCAGCCTCAGCAAGATCCTTCTCTGAAATGGAGGTTTTGGCTGTCAAAGGGACACCAGCCGGAGAGGAGATCCCTCCTCTCCTTATAAGTCCTCAGGCGCCCAAGCCGTCTGTGGAGAAGCTTGCACAGGGGCAGACTCAGGTTCGGTGCTTCGTACCAAGCGCGGGTTCGACCCCGTGCAAGATCCTCGGGTCTGGGGCAGGGTTACCTAGGGGACCATTTCAATCTCAGGAGGGCCTCCATGTGGCCATCCCGCAAGTCATCACGAATCCCATTCGAGGTTCCTTTTGTCTAGTCTAATGCCAACGAACCGACATCCGTCGAGAAAGAGAGGGGAGCAAGTACGGTGACCCCTTGTAAACTGGAGATGCATGACAGCAGGACATTAGAGGGCAAGGGCCGATGTGCCCTGTTATCTCTTGCCACGCTAAGGGTGTTGACCCTATTAAGCCACTCGCGAATTTTGAGCCGCCTGCCTGCTCTCTTGGCAGACCCATGCTAAAGCAAAGGAGGGACTGTCACCGTAGAAGAGGTGGAGTCGCCCAAGGACGCCTCCGAGAAGGGGGTGAAGGGGAGTTCTCCTCATCCGTAGGCCTAGGAGAGGAGTAAGGCTCATCTCCGGTAAAAGAAGTTTGGAGGAGCCTCTGAGAAAGAACAGGGGCTGGGACCTCCTTTTCTGCTGTGAGGGTAAAGGGAGAGTTTAGAGTCTTTATCAATGGGCATGGGGACCCTATTATTACCACGGGATGCAAACGCTAATCACCCCGCGCAGTAGCCCGCTTTGCGAGAGGTGAATACGGGGCCGGCAAAGCCATCTGCCGCCATTAGAGGCCACTCCTCCCGCTCGGTGGCCAGGCATGGCTGCTCTACCTTAGGCTTGGCATGAAATTGATAGACCGTGAAAAGAGAGAGAGAGAGCGAGAGAGGGGGTATGCGAGAGGAAAGTGAGGGTGGGGGTGAGGCAGGTTATTAAAAACCCACCAGCTCAGGTGGGAGGGTGCGCCCCCCCCCCGGGGGGGGCTGGGTGAGAGAAAGCTGGTCGGTGTTTATCTTGCGAAATTAGACGCCAACCAGAGAAAGTTGTGGGAGAGGTTGTAAGGAAAGTGAGGAAGAAGGGTAAGAAGACAGGCTGTCAAAAAGAAGGGAAAGAAGCTAAGCTGGGGCCGGACGGAGCGCTGAGTCCCGTCAGCACGGCAGACAGAGAAACATATTGCCGTGCCCCTTACGGGGCAGCGGACACAAAAAAAAATGAAGTCATTTCTAAATGAGGAGCCCCGACGTAATTGAAGCTCCGCTCAGCGCAGTTGCAACTTCCCCAGACCCCATAAGAGATTGCATGTCAACCCAATGATTGGGCTTCTCTAATTTGCACTCAGGCCTGGATGGTGTGCAGCTAACCCCTGCGGGAAGGTTAACAATGGAAACAGGAGCTGCCTCACATAGGCTTTCGATTGGCCTTTGAAGACTCCTTCTTTAATTATGTTATTAATATGCTTCAAAAATTAACCACCGACCTAAAGAAGGGAAATTTTACGAAACTTATCAGGATCAGACTTTATACCGTTTTTAAAATGTGTTACATTTGCCTCTGAACTCCCTAGGAATTATTACCTCGCTAATAGTTATTTCTAAAATTGTACCCAGAAGTGGATTGGGTGGATTTTATGGACACCCGGCGCTTTGAAAAGTTTAAATTTTCTTAGTATAAAAACTATCATTTTCGGTTATGCCCATATTTGAAAGTGTAGCATCTTTACCAAAATTAGGTGTACCCCTTGTATTGTAGGTAAGTTAAGTCATATCTTCGACAGCAAAATGTTCATTTAATCTTTTAACCGGTTGGTCCAGGTCGTTACTGAGTACAACCTCGGCATTCTGAGGGAGTCTGATGCATTCTCTAATTGGGTAACGATTAATTAAATATAAAATCGCTTAAGCTTAAATTTTGAATGCAATACTGACTTTTCCCCAAGCTGCTTCGAGCAGTTCTTATTTCGCAATCGAGTTCCAACTTGGTTAAATTTGCTCGGAAAATAAACATTAAATTTACTTGAGGCATCTTCATTTATTACGAGCGATTACGGACCTGAAATAAGCGGCCATATAAAGGCAACGTCCAGTAAGTGAGCAGCGCTCTAATAGTAGGTTATTGAACAGCACTTGAATATGAAAGAACTTTGGAACTCGAGATTCGAGCGGCGATATTAATCCTCTATCCCTTTTGAGCTTAACCGTCTCGAAATTAAAAGATTAAAAATGAAAACATAAATTCCAGAGATTACGGGGGGGGGGGGATTGGGAGAAATTCTTATCAAGGCATTGCAGGTCACCCACTCAGGGTATCATTAATCATCCAAACAAAACAAAACCTAGTGTAATGTGGGGAGTCTGCGTCCCAAAACAGTAGGGTAGGCGGAAGAGTACGGCGTATGGGAGAAGAATGAAATAGAAAGGAGAGGAAGAATAACTTAGAAGAGAATCACAAAGCTTGCTGGCATAACAACCGCGTCTTCCCTGAGGACACAAATTAAAGATCCAAGAACAAGTTCGTTAAAAAAAGGTCAGGCACCAAGAAGTAGGAACGAGAGCCCCCATTTTGGGGTGTACGTACGGAGATCTTTTTGAAGCTTTATTTGCCAAGTTGTTCAACTCCTCGAAAGCTCAAAAGAGCTAAGTAAATAAGTAATGAAAGAAGTGTAAGTGAGAAAAGCACGTATAAATAGATTTGAAAAATGGCGGCGAAAATAAAAAGTCAAGATCTCACGTCCATTTTATCGTGAAGTTGAGATTGATGAATTCGAATTTGATAACAAAAATTTCCCATCACATAACATTTTCTTGTAAATTGCCCATTTAATAATTATGTAATTGCTACAGATTTCCACGATGCCATAAATGTATTTCGCTCCCAAAGTCAGATTAAATGTGTCCATTGCAATTAATTCATAAATATTTAATGAATCAGCATGTTTGTTATCATTATACAATGTATTAACCTACATTTGAATAATTACTTCTTCGTTTGTAAGACGTCTCTGGTGTGCCACGCTTCAGGTTCCAGCGAAAGTCAGCCAGCATCGCAAGGCTACATTTTCCCATATACAATACATGTTATCCATTTTGACGCTATAATTTGATGGAACCTCTCTCCATGTTCATCATTCACATCTTCTACATTCTCTGGGAAGGAGAGATGAGAATGAAGAAAGTGTATCTTCAGTGACATAATGCATCCTAGATCTTTGTAGCACTTGATCAGACTCTCCAATATACGCTCTCGATGGGCCCCTTGGTGCTTTCCCAGAAGTCCTTTGCATACATCTTTGAATGCATGCCAGGCCGTTAGCTCAGTTTCATCCATTGTCGCTTCGAAGTCTTCATCAACTATAAGTTGACGAATCTGAGTCTATGGCAATTGCATTGAAGGAATATGCCCTCCAGGCATAGCTCGGAGGAGACGCGGGGGCCATCTTCGAACAGAAGACCCTCACGGAAATGGCCAAACGCTTCCCGGAGGCAGAACCCAAAGCGCTAATGGCCGGAAAATAGGCTGAAGGCGCTGTCGCCGTCGAGGACTTATTGGGAGAGGTTGGGCTCGACATGCGAGTCTTTTCCTCCCTCCGCCTCGAAACCTTAGGCGGGCTTTGCAGGCTCGGAGGCGGGGGGCCCTCTTTTCGATGATCCACCGTCTCCGAGCCACTCAGCCTACCACTAGGCCTGGGCGAAGGAGCCGAAGCTCCTTTGTTTCTAACCTCCTTTCGGGGAACAGCTTGAGGAACCCCGGAAGATGGCCTAGTGATCAACTTCAGGGGTGTTGACTCCTGTGAATCTAACGACTCGGTGGAGGCGCGTGGCAGTTTCGCCTAACGGGAAACGGTCACACTGGAGGAAGGGGAAAGCCCTGGTTTTAGCCGGGGCTGGGTGTGAGCCCTTTGTGCCGCCAGCTTTACCAGGGGACCGGCCGGGTTGAGTAGAACCCGCAGAAGGGCTCCGAATGGGCGCGGAAACAACCTTGCTTGTTGGCCTGGATGGGCCAGGAGCAGAGGGTGTCCTTCTAACCATTGAGGCATAAGACGTCCCAGGAAGAGCCGCGCAAGCCAGGACCAAGTCCTTAGCCTGGCGGAATGAGAAAAGATTCTGGGCCTGAACGGCCAAGATTTCTTTCTCAGGAGATATGCACCACATTGCTTCGAAGAAGCGGAGTGCGGATCTCCGCAATTGAGACACTTGGCCACACACTATTTGGACATATCGTGTGTGGCCTTGGAGCAATTTACACAAAATTCGGGTGACCCCGACTTTGCACGTCTACATAAGCGATTCGAGAGCGGCTGAAGCGGTGACAGTAATAGCACTGCCACGGCAGTGGCACAAATGCCTTCCCGCGGTAGCGGTACCAACCGGCACGCACCGACTAAGGAAGCTTGTCACAGTCGAACGTGACGAACAGTGTAGGGGTGGTTCTCGAGGCCCCTCCCTGTTTTCTCATCACACGTTCGACTTTGACCGACCCATGGTCGGCCAGCTCTAAGGTGATGTCCTCTATGGAGTAGTCAACGAGTTCTCTCGTATAAACTACTCCTTTCACAAAGTTCATGGTAGAGTGCGGCGTCACACTCACCGGGGTGCCATCAAGTGTCCGAAGAGCACTTATCTTGGCCGCCTCGGAGGGATTCGCCGCATTCGCTAGAAGGCTCCCGTCCGAGAAACGGGTCACCTTCGGCTCTCTACCAATTACACTAGCTAATGCTCTCCTCTGATGGATCATGTTGCGATTGGCCAACATGGTGCCATCAGTGGAGCGAATAACGAGGAAGCGTTTGAAGCCAGCGGGCTTGAAAACGCCCGGTAACCTCTGAATGAGGGGCCCCGATGTTATACAGGCTCCGCCCTGCGCAATTTTAGTCTTAGTCGGGGGCTCCGCACCCGGGTGGTTAGATGGGCCAATCTTGGCTTGGTCGCTTACCAAAGCAGCAGACCCATCCGTCCCCACAGCCCCCGCGGATGGAGAGGAGCCCTGGGTCTTTTTCCTGTTATTTTTCTTTTTTAGGAGAGTAGGGCGGGGAATGAACCCGCTTCTCCCCTCCGCCAGCAGGAGCCCCCAGGCCAGATGAACCGTTCTCAGCTAGGTCCTTCTCCTAAATGGAAGTCCTGTTAGTCTTAGGGGCACCAGTCGGAGGAGATCCCTTCCCTCCTTGTACTGCCTAGGAAACCCTAGCCGTTTGAGGAGGACCTTGCATAGGGGCAGGTTCGGGTTCGGTGCTTGGCGCCGAGCCCAGATTCCCTCCCATGGAAGACCCTACAATCTGAGGCTTGGTTGCCTCAAGGACCATGTCTATCTCAGGGGTGGCCTCCATTTGGCCTGTGAAGAGGCACAGGCCTTGACCCCGGCAAGGTTCAATATTCTTGTCAACAGGTCTTTTGATGGAAGCGACCGAAGGGGCCTGGCTTCCCTCTCCCCCCTAAGGGGGTTTGCCCTACCCAGCCGCTTCAATGAGGAAAGGTCGGCTATGTGCTGCCTGCTGGCATTCTTGGCAGTCCCCTTGGAAAGAAAAGGAGGGACTGCCGCTGGAAAAAGGGAGATGCCCGAAAGCACCTCCAGAGAAGGGGGTGAGGGGAAGTCCCCTACACCCGTAGGCGAAGGAGAGGTGTAAGTTTCCTCTCCGGTTAGAGAAATTTGGAAGGTCCCCTGCGCAAGCCCCGGGGGGGGGGACCTCCATTTTTTCTTTCGAGCTGCCCGATGGCGGCTCCGTCGTTGGTACAGGGGTAATTAAGGGGATTTTTTTGTTTTACTCATCATTGGGCACGGTGACCCTCTTTTTATTACGGGATGCAATAGCTCATCACCCCTCGCAGTAGCCCGCTCTGCAAGGGGTGCTTACGAGCTTGGAAGAGCCAGGTGCCGCCATTTAAGGCCACCCCTCCCGCCTGGTGACCTGGCATCCCTTCAGCATGGCGGCTCCACCTTGGGCACGGCGTGAAAACAAGGATAGATTGCGAAGAGGAGAAGAAAAGGGACGTGAGGAAGGTATGGGTGGGGATAAAGCAGGTTGTTCAAACACCACCATCCCAAACCGGAGCTCAGGAGTTAGGGAACATCGTCCCCTCCCCCCTCAACCCCGTTCCAGGACGGTTGGCTGAGAAGAAGGTCAGCATCTACCCTGTGAAATTAGAGGCTGACCAGAGATAGTTGTGGGAGAGGTTGTATGAAAAGCTAGGAAACCGGGGGGGGGGGGAAACACAAGTGTTTTGAAGGAAGGAGAAGACGCTAAGCTGGGGTCGGACGGGGTGCTGAATTTCGTCAGCACGGCGGCCATGATGGCAAATTGCCGCGCCCCTTACGGGTGGGGTGGGGGAGAGAGAAAGAAATAGGGGCCAAGGTCCAAGTAATTTTATAAAACTTTACCTTTATTTTTCCTTCCTTCAGGCTTGCGAGTCGGCCAGATAAGGCTTCGGTCCTTGTCTCCACGAAGGAGTGAGGCTTCGCCCTTCGCATTCCTAAATTGCATGCCAGTGGTCCACTTTTCAAAGCGTATCCTGCTTCTTCGCTTTTTCCAGTTTTTCTCTACACTACTCGAAGCGAATATTACAATTCGGCAACCAGAGCAGTCATTGTTAGTTTATCGCACCATTTGAATATCTTAATTTAAACACATCTTATAAAGCTGCCAGAAACTTCCAGAAGCACAGTAATGTAAAAAAAAATACGATCGGCACAATCATTACCTATCCAGAGTTTGTCGAAGGTAGATGCTCAGTGAATACAATGCTGAAAGTCAAAGAAATACCCAAAGCTATTCGAAAGCAACTAGTTGGACTTAGTAATGAAGGATTGACCTATAGGCAAATTGCTGAACGTGTTAAGGTTCCATACTCAACTGTTGGGGCAATAGTTCGGAAGCATCGATGGACTGGGGCAATCTCCAACCTGCCAAGTGTTGGAGCTCGTCGCAAGATCACGGGCCGCTCTCGACGCTATATGCTGCGTAAGGTGACGAATGTGCCCAAGACTATCAGTATAGACCTACAGAATGAACTGGAGTTACAAGGAGTTCACGTCAGTCGAAAAACGGTTTCTAGAAAAATTGCATCGAAGTGGTCTACATGCCTTCACTCCAGGTATAACTGTCCTTATTACAGCAAAGAATGTGAAGAATCGTTTAACGTTTGCCAAAGGAGTTGGGAACGGGTTGCATGGTCCGACGAAAGCAAAATTGAACTTTTCGACCGAAACGAAGCTCGTCATGTTTGGAGGAAAGCAGGGACTGCCTATGATCCCAACAACACCATTCCTACCTTCAAGCACGAAGGAGGCAACATCATGGTGCGGGGCTGTTTTACTGTCCATGGTGTAGGGGAACTCCACATCATTGATGTAAAAATGGATAGTTCCATGTACAGGCAGATACTGGAGCAGAAGCTGCTTCCGAACGCAAAAAAATTCTACGGACGGCGCAAGTGGAACTTTCAGCAAGACAATAACGCCAAACATACGGCGAAATTAACGAAAGAATGGTTGGCAAATAAGAAAATAGTTGGCCTTACGTGCCCTAGCCAATCGCCTGACATCAATCCCATTGAAAATTTGTGGCGATTATTCAAAACTCCTGTGCACAAAAGGAGTCCAAAGAACCTTGCTGATTTGAGGATCATCTGCATGCAAGAATGGAACAAGATACCACAAACGGAGTGTCAAAAGTTAGTTTCCAGTTACAATAATCGTCTCCATGTTGTTATTGCAAATAAAGGTCACGCCACTAAATACTGAAGACTTGTTTTCTGTTTTGGCCAAATACTTTTCTCCCATACATTTTTTTTGTTTAGTTGATTTTCTGGTTGTCAATATATTTTTGTATGTTCTGCTTAAATATTCTGTTAAATATATGTTCTCTGAACTACGTGTACTGTTTACCTTAAACCAAATCTCGAACTTTTCAAAATACATCACAAATAGAGTCGTGCAAATACTTTTGTCCAGTTACTGGATGGTGTATCTTGAGATTCTGAATCGTCTGAGTTGCTAGTGTCATCACTTGGTAGTTCAGGAATAACACTTGAATGTCAAACTGAGCGAATAGCAGACTGAAGATCCGGATACATGATAGTTTTTTTGCATTTTCTGTTGCGACCTGCAGTGAAATAAAATAAAATCAGATTAAAAATGGATATTACTGGCTGTGATCACTTGCAGAAATAGTGGAAGTCCAACATAGTATCTTGATCTTTTTAATTGATACATCTTTGAAAATATATTAAGCAGAAGTCGCAATACGATAGATGGTCCGTTGGCTCCCTTCAGGCCATTGGTACGCCAAACATGAGGTCAGGCCCTTTGCCTTTCACCCAGGCAGAAAGGGAATTGGTACACCTGACACAACATATGTGAGGTGCCCAGCGTTTGTCCTGGCCACCCTTTTTACATCCAAAGTACAGCCCATAAAGTTTCTTCACATGTTTAGTCAACTGTCTATTGTGTTGTCTTAATGAAACTGATCCACATATATAACAGAAACTGTCTGGGAAATTTTGCATTCTCTAAGCATTTTAGCTCTGCCCCATGTAAAGAAAAAAACTGTAGTATGTGAAAAATAATATAAATAGTAACACCAAAAAATATTAAATAAAAAAGTGAAAAAGGAAACATTTATAGTAAGTTACAAAATTATCAAGCGTTACCTAAGAGTTACCACGGATTTGGAATCATATAACTAAAAAAATATTGAGTATACTTTCATAAATTTCATAGGTTAGGTTGACAAACATTACCTTAGGAACACCCCCATTAAAATTATATCCAAAATCCGTTGATAACTTTTAGAGTTGTCAGTTTCGGCCCAATCCTGTTTGCATTCAATCCCTACTGAACCATCAGTTATATTCGAGATTTAGGCCAAAAATGCCCCTAGAAAAGGTTATTTTCATTTCAGTTTTTCTTTTTGTTGTACAGTATTATTAGTTGGGCGTAGTCCATTCCGTATCCTTTTGAACTTGTCCGATAGAAGTGCGGAGATTCGATTGTGTGTGGCGGGGGGGGGGGGGAGAGTCCTTCATATAGCATAGTTTCGATTCTGTTGAATTCGTGGTTGGAGTATCTCCATTGTATTCTCGACTTTGGATGGTTTCGAAGAACTCCTTGTTGTCCCAGTTCTTTGGGAATTTGTTGTACCTTGTTGTGTATATTTTCGGGTCGATTGCTTCCGTTTTGTTGGTGTTTTATTTTCCTTGTTGTTTGATTTTTGTCTTTTTTATTGAATACAGTGGTCTATCCTTGCCCCTTTCCCCTTTTATCTGCATTTTCGTTCACTTTCATAATTGCTTTTACTTATTCTCTCGCTTTCGCTCTCAAATAATCACGTTTTGCGTCGTCATCCTGATCTTTTTTTCTTTCTTCTCTTCTTCTTCCTCCTCTTCGGGGGTTTGTTCCGTTCCTTTTGGTACTTGGACGCTTACTCCTCTATGATTTCCCTAAATGGGGAAGGGTGGGGCTCTGAGAAGCACATGTCTCTTGGCGAAACAGCCTGGATTCCCACGCCGCACTCGGATCACCAGGGTAGGGTATCCGGAGTCTTTGATGCTGTGCTTTTCCAGCTCCTCGGCGACACAGAGTCTCTTAGTTTGCATCTCGCCACACGCCATGACAGATGGTCGAGTGGTCTGAGCACCTGTCAATAGCTTTCGGCGACACGGAGTGTCTATCTTGGTTTGTATCTCGCCACACCCGACGACCCTTCTTCTCTTTCTGACTGGTCCTTTTCCTTCCTACACCTTTCTCATTTCCTACATACAAATGTATTTTCTTGACTTTGGCCGTTTTCACTAGAATCCTGTCCCCTTTCTATCACCAAACACTAACGGCCGAATCGGAAAACATCAATTTCCTCTATTATTCACTCCCGTGAGGAATTTCTTCCTCCCCATATTAATTTGATTCGAGAAGTAAGTATCGTATTTTACCCCCCCCCCCTCCCTGAATAAATTCGAAACCAACAATGGTATCTCTGACAGAAAATTCTTAGAGAGAGGTTGGTATAGAAAACGGTGGAGTAAATTATTTAGGAAGTATATCGCCCGAGTGTACAACTTTTGTTGGTCGTGACCAGGAAGCCGTGCGTCTCCCTGGTCACGACCAACAAAAGTTGTACACTCAGGCGATATACTTCCTAAATAATTTACTCCACCGTTTTCTATACCAACCTCTCTCTAAGAATTTTCTGTCAGAGATACCATTGTTGGTTTCGAATTTATTCAGGGAGGGGGGGGGGGTAAAATACGATACTTACTTCTCGAATCAAATTTACTCCAATGCGTTTTTTAACTTGAACGTCAATCACAGTCGAAGCACTGGCGAAGCATCCAAACCTACCCAACTGGGAATTAAAACTCGCTGCACGATACTCGAGGGTGTAATGATATAATATGTAAAGGAAGTTTAGGTAGATACAAGTCAATAGTTGTTGGAGCTCGAAGCTACCATTTCCTTTTAATGGACACACGAGGGAATTGTGGTATCAACCAACATATGTCAAAGGGTTTGCATAGACGCAGAAGAAGGGGAAAGCAAGGAAAATGCCCAAATGGAGAGCAAAAATAGAGAAAGACCCCAGATCCAGATCTCAAGGTCCGCTAAGAGAATTACTGGATAAAATTGTGAAAGGAAACCCAAAATCTATTTCGATGGATGTAAATTATTTGATTTAGGTTTATTGAAATTAAAGTTTACTTTAAAATATCCCCCCTCCCCCACCTCATTAGCAATTACCAAAACAGCAGTTAATGAAAGGGGTGGGGGTTACCACCAACCTGCACTTTTATCGAGGTCTTTCTAACTGTTGCCTACATTTTAACGCAGAATTTGAACCAGGTCGATGCACATCGCATGACAGCGACCACATAATCGACCCGAATTCGTACTCATTCGACAAACGACCACACTTGATGTGGCTTACCATTTCGCTCAGCCTGGAAGCGATCTTTCGACTCGCTTGTCTTGGAATCCTTCCGCAAAACTAAATTGTTGCATTTTAATTAACCAAAGAAACAAAGAGAACACTTGCGCTGAGATATGTGCAGTGGTGTACACAAGACATGGTGGACGGTTGAATAGAAATAGCAGGAAAGGTGAACAACAGACAAAAGGTGAGAAAAACTGCAGTAGCCAACGTCGCCAACCCACAATTGCTGGGGAGTGGAGCTTAACGAGGTAATTGCGCTGACATTCGGCGCAATTATAAATTGCGTCCGCAACAATAAAAGCGCCTCTCATTGCCCGGGGTACCAAAGGGTCAGTTTGGCACATTAGGGTCTCGATTGGAACGCCTCTCACCTTCATCTCTTAAAGGAGGGTCAGGGCCCCTTTTTCGAACTTAAAGCAAAGGAACCTGCGGCAGAAAGTTTGAAAGAAAAATCTGTAGAGAAAGTGATGTGTGGAAGAAAAATCGCCCCGATCATCCTGCAAGCATTGGGGCCCGGAGGGCAAACTACGGGTGTTGGGGCCAGAAAGGCACACAATCCGCAGTAAGTTTGCCCATGCTATACTCGACACCACTTGTAAGGGATGGATAGAAATAGAAAAATGGAGAAATAAAACGGGGAAATGGAAAGAGTCCAAGCGTGTCAATCCGCATACCAAAGCCAAGGGAGAGAAGGTGAGCACCCACCCACACCCGGCCTAAGCCCTTGATCAGGGAATAGTGGACGGAAGCTGGTCGACGACTAGTCCGCGAATTTAGCCACGGGCCAAGAAAACGTTTTCCCCTCAAGTCATGGCATTAAGCATCCCTCAGCATAAATCACTCCCGAGTCCCTAAGCCAATCAGACCTTTAAAGGGCAAAAATCCCATTTTAGGGGGAGGGGGGCCTGCATGTCTCATCAAGCACTGCTCTGTTCTTTTATTTTCAAATAAATCATATTCATCACACAGAGCCAATCACAACACCGCTGTCGCTTCCCCCCTCTTCTCTTAGGACACACATCACCCTTCTGTCCCGGAACCTGCCGAAGGGGTTTCCACATCCAAACTTTCCTGACGAAGAACAGGTGGCCCTTTCTTGAGCCAAGAAGGATTTCCTACTCGCTCGTTGGTAGCACTGCTCCTTCTTCACATTCTTCTCTAACGAAACCAGTCCATGATGCCAACGGGCTGGTCCTCCAATTGTCATTCTGATCTTTATGTACATTTCATTACTCAGTCGGAAGAGCTGGTCCGCGATTGAAAAGAGACGGGTGGGTCAATTAACTTAAAAGAAATCACATCCCTTCCATTTTCATGTCTGCTTTCGATTTATTTACATGCTCTACTCCCATATTTAATAAAAGGGGGGGGGGGCAGCGAGCATCCATCTGCGTGTCGTTTTGCTAAAAGGAAACCAAAAGGTATAGAAAGGGAGATAAAAATCGGGCCCTCCGCTGATTTGGCTCATTCGCTTCAACTTGCTGGTCGGTGGCCTCTGGGCCAAGTTCCGATTGATCTCGTATTTTCACTTTTAGTTCCAGTGTCTAAATAAGTCATTAGGAAATTTTGTGTTTATTGTTTTGTGGTTAGTAAATATGTTAGTGTAATTCTTTTGTATTCAATAATTAAGATTACAATATTAAAAAGTTATATTTTTTTTTTTAACCATCGTTGGGGCATACGTTTTTCTGGAATGTTATAGTAGGGGTTTCGGGCGGGGACACTGATTTAAATCATTTTTCCTTATCTGCTTCAACGGGATTTAATAGTAATAATTTCGGTGTATTGAAAATTTACTTCCACAACGTCGGGTCCACGTTTTGGTACCTGACATCACCACAGTCACTGTGGACGACACAAGGATTGCGCAAAACGTTTATACCGTTCAGTGATGAACATTCCTTGGCCATTTTCTCTTACATGAACAAGGTCAACCTTGACACGCCTCGAGATTGATGTCAATCGTAAATTACGATCTTTAGAGAACGGACCGTAATTAATAGTGACCTCTGGTGATATTAAATATAGACTGGACATGAAAAGGGAAACAAACGGTAGACCCCCTCCCAAGGAACAGCACTTAATGCTGATTGTTTCTTGTGGAATGGGGTGAGGGAGGGAATCCCCTACCCTCACCCTATCTCATAAGGTAACAAGAAAAAAAAGATGAGACGCTAAAAAAAATGAAATCGCAAAACTAAACGTGCATTTTTTTCGTTCATTTTTCATAAACATAGAAAGACTGCTCAGTCAGAATTGTGAAAACTACGTTAATCGAAAGAAACTTGCAACCCGATAAAGGAAGTCGGCGCAAGGAAAAGCCAGGCGGGAAACGTGGAAACTTTCTTCACTTTATCTACGGAGACTTTTAAAACAGAGAGATAATTACAAGTTGCACATAGGAGACTTTATGCGGGCCTAACCCCCCACCCCCTCCAGAGTAACGAAGCAGAAATGAACAGGACTGCCTATCATCTAGCCTCGTTCTAACTATGTCGTTCTCTGTGATAGACATAATAGGGGTCGCCAAGGAAAGCAGGTTTGAGGATTAGCCCACTGTAGAACTCGGCGTCAGAGGCAGCCGGACAAGAGGCAGGACTGCAACTTCTGGGAAAAGGCCCCTCCTCTACCCCGGAGGCCAGCCAGGACCATAGAGGGAAGCAGCACCCCAAGGAGGGCACTCTCTCGAAAAGAGAGTGCCCAGCAGGGAAAAGGTTTGCGAGGTTGTGTACGGAAAACTAAGTATCGCCATGGTAAAACTGCTGGATGTGGATTCAGGAGTATGTCGCTATCTGCAAAAGGAGAAAGAAATTGAGTCCATCACCAAAGAAGAGGCAGTTGATCTCCTCCGTGGAGTCGGACTACAGCCCGCCATACTACCACAGATCCTGCCCACAGGAGCGTGGTATGCCGGCAAAATTCAACAAATCTGGTCCAAGGTAGTCGAAGTTATCAAATTCAAAAACAGAAGGGAAAACAGCGACTACTCGCACACTGGGACCACAATGGCCCAGAAGGCAAAAGAACAAGGTCTACTCATGGTCAACGCCAAAGTCAGCGGAAACTAAAATTCAAAGAGAGGAATTCACTCCGGTTCAATTTTGCTTCAGATGCTACACGATGAAATAACACGCAATCAAAGATTGCAAAGAGCCACAGGAAACGTGTTTCAAATGTAGCAAAAGGGGGCACCATTGAAAAACGTGCAATAACTTCGAAAAGTGCGTAAACTGCGGGCAGGAACATAGATCGATGGACATGGCTTGTCCAGTCAGATGTGATTAAAAAGAATTAAACAAGAAAAGAGACAAGAGGAGACGAGGAGGTCCAATACCACTTATGTCCAAGCAACGAAGGCGGCACTCACCGAAGTAGACGCAAAGAAAACCTACCTCAATATCCAAAATGAGAAGTCGACCAAGATTCTGACTTGCATACTCCACACGTGAGTTATGAATCTCATGCTACCGAGAACATTCGCAAAAGAGCTAAACCAAATGCTCGCGAAAAAAGGAATGGACCAAATGTGGTTCCCGGAGAACCCTCCTTCCTGGGATGTCCTACAGTTGCAGATGGTACCAAGACAACAGACAATGGAACCAAAAAAGACAACTCAAAAACAGGAAACAAAACCTAGATTTTTTTTAATAGTTTTTACGCACAGTCCTTATTTAAGCTCAGTGTGCTGAAAGAAAGGAGAAGAGGTTAAGCTGGGGCCGGACGGGGAAACTAAGATAGAGAAGACAAATGAAGCAGTAAAGTGAAAGCTCCTGCACCGAAACAAAAGCAAGACAACGGAGAGAATGAAAGAGCAAGGTCGGCTACAACTGATTCCTCGGAGTCTTCAGCCTCATCGGATTCGAATCAAGAAAACCAAGGGGAAGAAAGGCAAGAACAAAAACCTGAAGGCAGATAAACTTAACCTCTCCATCTACGCGTGCGAGCAGTTTCCCTTACCCGAGGATATGAATCCCAGAAAAAAAATTTCCTGGGAATAAAGTAAAAAATCTTTAAGTCGGAATTCGACGCTGAAATCGATACGGAAGCAGTAGAAGCCTTGCTCCGCCAAAACGTTCTTCTACACGATGACGCGTGTGAGCAGGTTTCCAATGCCAAATTCAGGAAGAGAAAGAACTCAAACACTAAAAGGACAATATGTAAAGAGTAAGCAACAGAATTAAGATTCTGACACTCAACGTTGACGGATGGGAGGGGAAACATATTCCGGGTGTTTAATCCCGACATCATCATACTCATAACAGACAAAGGTATTGACACTACATCAGGTCAAATTAAAATACCGGGCTACCCAGTGGTCATGAAAAAAAAGAAAGGTTTGCTGGTGCTGCAATAGCTGCCAGAGGAAATATCTCGTTCAAGCGCCTTCCAGAGCTGGACGAATCCTTTGTGGCGGTTGAACTCCACACATTGGTAGGAAACCTAGTGATAGCCGCAGGTTATCAACCCCCTCGACGACGAGCATACCTGCCCATCAACAACTTCTACACGTTGTTTGGGCATCGCAGAATGGCATTCTTAGGGGGCGACCTCAATGCCAGGTGCCGTGCGGAGGACTATGGTAGAAGTAATAAAAAAGGTCGAAACTCAGAATTGATTGTAGCAAGAAAAAACATCCGAAGAATAGGGCCAGATTTTCCGACCTACATCACTTACACATCAGCCACGCTTCAACTACCATAGCGAGCCAGGCCCGGCAGTCCCCAGTGATCACATAGCGATCCTTACCACCATCTCACTCGCGCCGATCCAGTAAAAACTACGCCTCGGCCAACTGGGAACGTGTGTGCCCAAGACAGGGTACAAAACTCCTCCTCGACCCAGATGGACATAGGAGATGAAGGAGATCGCTCGTGTACACGGGGATGTATACGAAGAGATAAGACGGGCAGATCCAAACCGGGAGAGAAGCTCACTACTACGGCGCTTAAGCACCGAGCTACGAAGCTATCAATCTCCAACAGGAGGAAATTTGGAACAATCTAATAGCCATAGTCGATAGCGAGTTGAACCCGGCTAAATTATGGCATCAAATCGGAAAGTTAAAAGGACTAACAGGAAAAGTGAAGGTTAGAATTAAAGAGAACGGGGATCATTGATCCGCGCGGTCCTGGAAGAAAAATTTAGAACTTACTGAAAAAAGTCTTCAGCATCATTCCGAAGACAATGAAGAGTTCGACCAGGAATTCGAAGGCCAACTAATCTAAAATCTAAATGAGAGAATACATCGTTCGCACCCACATCACCAAGTAGACGAAGGCAGGGAGATGGCGGACCTAGGCCGTCCCACAACACTGGAGGAGGTCGTGGCCACTGTGAAGTCCTTTGAACAAAGGGCACCAGGGTGAACGGGCATTACTAAATGCAACTTGGTAAATGCCCCACAGCAGATCATTCAGGGAACCGCAAACATCTCCAATGCTTTCCTGAATACAGGTTACTTCCCTGACGGCTTAAAGGTTGCTAAAATAATCTTTATTCCTAAGGGAGGTAAGCAACCTGATCAACTACAGGCCAATCTCACAGCTTGAATTCGTGGCGAAGATCTACGAGAAGCTCCTGGCAGACCGGCTTCAAGACCAGTTAGCCAAGCTAGAAGCTCACAACCCTCAGCAGCACAGGTTCCGCAGGAGACGGGGAACGGAAACCGCCCTCGCCCTTCTAACAGAAAACTCGCGTGCTATAAAACTGAGCGGAAGTACGTAGACGTGGTGCTGCGAGAAGTACAAAAGGCGTTCGACAAGGTTTGGATGAGGGGTCTACAATTCAAGATCTTGAACCTCCAGCTAAACCCAATCCTGGAAAGGGTCCTCTGTGATTATATTATGGAGAGTAGAGCCCAAATCTCGATCGAGGAGTACAAAGGACCCGAATTCGAACTCGAGGCGGGAGTTACACAAGGGAGCTGTCTAAGTCCGTTACTGTACCTCGTATACACAATAGACCTCCCTACTCCAGTGCGGGACGATGTCATGTATCTGCAGTTCGCAGAGGACATCACACAAATCGTCCCAAGTCCCTTCAGAAACGCTGGAGCTCAAGCGAGGGAGACAGTTGCGAAAGATCGAGAACATCAACAGATTTGAAAAAAAGGTGTGAAAAATTAAGACGAACCGCCAGAAATTCCAAATAATTCCAATCAACCATCGGAAAATAGACGTCATCGTCGTCGATGACCACTACCCATACTCTAACGAGAGAAAGGTCCTAGGCTTACGACTTACCAAAACTGGATATAAAACACACATAAACGACAGTCTTCCTAGCCAAAGGAGAGCTAAGGAAACTTAACAGGTTCCGAAGCCTCAACGTGCCGAATAAAAAGAAGCTGTACACTGTCTTGGTACGCTCCGTCCTAGTGTAGCTGATGGTGGTTACGCAGATGGCCAGCTGTACCTCTCACAGGACAATACAGAGGGTACAGAAATGAGCCACACTGCTTGTAACTGGCGCGGGAAGAATCAAACATATTAGGCAAACAGTCCTTCACGAAAGAGGGGGACTGAAGCCGATTAATATAGAGATCCAGAGGCTAGGAAGAAGGACATGAGAAAAAGTGGAAGAAGAAATACTCCCGACAATCAATAAAAATGTTACTATACCTCAATAAAGACAACGCACAGTCGAAAGAACATTACTAATCCCCAGCCCAAGAAACTGTGCAAGGGAGGACATGAGACCAATTTATACTTAACAATGCAAGGGACAAACGACAAAATCAGGACATTAAAACCAAATAAGGAAAACAATAACAAAATAAAAGAGGCGAAGAGGCCAAGTTAAGAAGGAACTAAACTCAAAATAAATAAATACATAAAAACGAGTGAAAATAAATAGCAAAAGATAAAAAGAGTAAATAAAAAGAGGCGAAGTCCCCAAGTTAAAATGAAACAAAAACTGAAATAAGAAAAAGCAAAAGAAACAACAAAAGATAAAAAATAAATAAAAAGGGGCGAAGGGCCCCAAGTTAAAATGTAACTAAAACAAAATTAAGAGAAAGAAAATAAACAACAGATAAAAAGCTTAAATAAAAAGAGGCGAAATGTGATAATATTATAAATAAACAAAAATTTAAAGAAAACCAGTTGGCAAAATAAATGCTAGAGAAGCGCTCAACATCAGGGCAACCTACAAAACCACTACATACCTATAAAACCTACGATACATTTCATCACTTTCTTCATCGAATCTAAACATAGAAAATTTAGCCTTAAATCACATTTATTTTAGTCTTAGTACGTAATAACAACAGAAAACGAAGTTTATATTAAAGAAAATTGAGCATAGTGGGGTAAAGCAAGAAAAGAATGATTACATTTTTTCTACGTTTACCAAAGAAATGCCCCCTATTGCAGTGATTCAATATTGATCAGAAAATTCATTCATTCCAAAGGTAAGAATCTATACAAATGAAATTCCGCAGCCACAAGATAATTGAGCAACAAACGCAAAACGATTTAGAAAAAAAATATCCATGGGATTTATTTTCATCTAATGTATCGTCGGATTATTCAAGTGGGGGGGAGAGAGAGAGAGAGAGTAACAAGGAAAGTAAGTACCCTAGGAGACCTTACAGTCCATTCAAAGAGGGTACCTTTGGACTAGCAATTGAGCGGGCACATGGCTGCTCAATTGTTTTGCGTCCATAAACGGCCACTTTTCAAGACTTTGTCTAGTCTTGACTTGAACTGGTCAACAGATTCACTGTTGACAACTTCCACTGGAAGTGCGTTCCACTTACCGCAGATACTGTAGGTGAAAAAGTTGCCACACAGATTGCGGTTGTAACGCTTCAGTTCAAGTTTGAAGCCGTGATTGCGCGTTCTGTTCTCACTCAGTGTGAAAATATCCCGGTAGTCAACATTGTCGAACCCTCGAAGTATTTTGAAGACTTCGATGAGCTGACCACGCAGTCTACGGGTTTCCAGCGAGAACATATCTAACTCCCTTAGTCTATCCTCATAACTTTTATGTCGGATAGAGGGAATCAGCTTGGTTGCCCTGGCTTGTACGCGTTCCAATCTCGCGATGTCCTTTCGCAATGAAGGACTCCAAAATTGTACGGCATACTCCAGGTGCGGTCGGACAAGTGAGTTGTACAGGCACAGTACAATCTCCTGGTTCCGATAACCAAACTGGCGCTTAATATAGCCTAGCATCCTTTGGGCCTTTTTCTCCGCCTCAATGCACTGTTTCGAGAACTTGAGCTCACTAGTGATTGTTACACCCAAGTCCTTCTCAGTGTCACTCGATTCAAGAGCAGTGCCCTTAAGGATATACTGAGATTGGGGGTTTCTGTGGCCGATATGCATCACTTTGCATTTTCCCACGTTAAAAGGCATTTGCCACGTGTCCGACCACTCCCCAATCTTCCCAAGATCTTCCTGCAGGCGGGCAGTATTTCCATCCTTTGCAACGTTCATACCAAGCTTGGTATCGTCGGCAAATTTGGAAATCTTCGCAACCATGTCACCGTCCATGTCGTTGACGTAGATGATGAATAGTAGTGGTCCCAGGACAGAACCTTGAGGCACCCCGCTAGTAACGGGCACCCACTCAGAAGACTGTCCATTCACCACCACCCGTTGCCGTCTGCCACTTAGCCAGTTCTCGATCCAGCCGGCTACCTTTCCGTCTATGCCAAGCGCTCGCACTTTTCGGGGAAGGCGGCGGTGTGGTACCTTATCAAAGGCTTTCTGAAAGTCTAGGTAGACCACATCCACCGCCTTGTCCCGATCGTGCTCGCTGAAAACGAAGTGGAAGAATTCTACAAGGTTCGTCAGGCATGACCGTTGCCTTCGGAAGCCGTGCTGGGAACTCCTCAGTAGCACGTTTGACTCTAAATACGACGTCACTTTGTCCACCATGATGCTTTCCATGAGTTTACCGACTATCGAAGTCAGACTGATAGGTCGGTAGTTCGACGGTTGGTTACGGTCTCCTTTCTTGAAGATCGGAGTCACCTCCGCCTCACGCCAGTCTCTAGGAACGCATCCGGTCCGGATTGACATGTTAAAGATAGCGCACAGATGTCGTGATACTTCATCGCACACTTCCTTCAACACTTTAGGTAGAAACCCGTCCGGTCCAGGGGACTTATTCGTCTTTAGGTCAGCGATCCTTTTCTTTATTTCTCCTTCAGTGAAGTCCATTGCCTCCAGCTTTTCCCCGAGTAGGAATCCGTCGGCTGGGGAATGGGACCACACTCTTCAGTAAACACCGAAGAGAAGTAGTCGTTGAGGAGGTTAGCATTTTCTGCATCTGAATGCTTTAATGTCCCCTCCTCATTCCTCAAAGGGCCAATCGTTCGACGGATTGGTTTACGGCTGTTCACATATCCAAAAAACTCCTTGGGATTCTCTTTACAGAGTCTCGCCACTCGGAGTTCCTCAGACCGCTTAGCCGCCCTTATGCTGGACTTCACTTTCCTGGCTAGCCTCCGGTATTCGTCAAAGTCACCCGAGATCTTCGATTGCCGGTACACATTTCTCTTCTCCCTAAGCAGTTGGCCGATTTCTCGATTAAACCACTTTGGTTGAACAGACGACCGACGGGGGCATTTCAGAGGGATGAAACGCGATTGAAGACTCATGAATGTGGTTTTGAAACTGTTCCAAGAGTCTTCAACAGCCTCGCACTCTTCTAGCCTCGCGTCAGTCAGTTCCGCGCGTAGACCTGCAAAGTCTGCTCTTCTCAAATCCAGTTTCCTTGATTTACTAGTTGCAGACTCTGCCTTGGGGACTTTGACTACGAATCTAATTAGTCGGTGGTCACTGCCACCGAGCTCTTCGCCA
>OZ018320.1:55863585-56036674 GCA_963969495.1 Ceratothoa steindachneri
AGAGAGAGAGAGAGAGAGAGAGAGAGAGAGAGAGAGGAGAGAGAGAGAGAGAGAGAGAGAGAGAGAGAGAGAGGCAGACAAAGACAACGTCTAATGAACAAAAATAATAAAAAGAGAAACCTGGGAATAAGGCATAATTCAGGGATCAAGAGCTGCTATAGCGAAATTCTTAAATGATAAACCAAGAAAAGATATTCGAACACAGCCACTCACAAGTACGAATTTGAAACCCAGTTTCTTCTTATTTTTTATCATTTATTTTTATTAGTATATTATTATTATTATTATTATTATTAGGGAATTCTAAGGATACAGACCTTCACAAAGCATCTGTCTAGTAACTAAGAGAAGAAATGAGGGAGGTGGGTCTTCGAATCACGATTGAAGACCCCGGAAGAGGGGGTAGGAGCGTAAGCAAACAAGCAGCTCATTCCACATTCTAGGAGCAAATATCAAGAAAGCTCGATCATCCATGCTGCACAAACGGCTAAGAGGAGCAAGTGATAAAGGGGGAGAACCGGACCGTACGGCTATCCATCGGTAGGATAGAATGAAAGAGGAAGACATGCAAGAGAGTACGTTGCATTTAAGATTCTGTATGTTTAGAAAAAAGAATCTCGATGACGATGCAGTAATGGATGAATGACCAGTGGATTTAACGCGTTCTCTCCCACAGCGGGAACGCGTAATATCATTAGAGAAACAGAACAACGGATTTTAATTTTACAGCTTTCATTGATTTGCGAAATATTTTTCTTACGTTATAGTTTTTTTTTATTCCAGATTAAATCTTGATATATAATGGATACCGCTTCGGAGCTTTGCCAGGGCGACCCTGGGATGACGTGAGAGGGATGTTTCTTCCGATGGAATGGCCATAATGAAATCGTTTGGACACAGAGATCGGAATGTTTGCCGCTATGTACATGAGGATTGTTTTGCGGGTGAATAGGCGGTACTTACGGGGCGTCCGGTCATTCTGGAGTACTTCGGTGTATTGTGTGTAACTTTGGATTTTTTATGGGACCTATCTGGCGGCTGCAACCAAGGGCATGTCAACTTAATTCAATTTAGCCTATTATTAAGTTACATAAAAAACAGTAAACAAAGAAAAAACAACAAACAACAACAATACAAAAGGAAAATTATTTTCTTGACGGCACCCATCTGGTGAGTGCCAGAAAGGACACGAGTCGCCGCAATAAAAATTTCAATCTAGTACTTGGTCACTTTAAAATGCACAAATAGGTACCAAGGACACACACAAAAAAAAACAGAACAAAGGCAAGAAGGAAGTACGATCCCGTGTTGGGGGGGGGGGGACCTGCCTCCACCGGCAGGATGATATGACCAACATCAAAGAGAATCACATAAAATAGAGGAGGACAGCCTCCTACAGTGGTCAAATAAAGAACAATTCTCTATACAAGAACCCATCCTCAATACAAGAGACAAATGATAACGAATCCGCTTGGCCAATACCGAGACAGGTAAAGTGTGCGAAATAACCCAGACTGGGACATTCAACAAGGATGTGACGAAGAGTCTGGGGCACAACACAGTCATCGCAGCAATGTGCAAGGGAGCAATCCATCAAATGGCGGTGCGTCGGACGAGTGTGCCCAATTCGAAGACGGTAGAAAGCGACCTGTACCCGTGGCGGAATTGAGGGATATGTCAATGGGAACAGTCACGGCGCAATGAGATGCAAATTTAAGTGCCCATTGACCGGCTCCCATCGTATTTGGCAAGTGGCCCTGATTCTTACGAGTACCATGTAGTCGGTGTGAGCAAAAGCGAAACGCTGGTGTGATAGAACAGTTCTTGAGGATTCTTTGGTGTACAGATCGGCGCGCTCATTTCTAGCAATGTTCATATGTCCAAGAACAAAGAAGAAGATTAATCTCGAAATTTATTCAGTTCGTAGCAACCGTAGCGGCACGGATACAAGGAACCTAATGATGCGGAGATTCCAAAGCCTGAGAGTACTCAGGCGGCTTTGTGAGAAGCTAAAAGTCACAATCCGGTCTCCGAACAGTGTACGACGCGTTATCTCCTGTACTGAGCAGTGTATTGCAACCACATCGACCCTGAAGACAAACGCAGCGCCTAATAGAGCTCCACTGACTTACAACAGAGGGGATACGGCGTGGAAACCGACCCCTTCCTTGGACTTAGAACCATCCGTATACATTGGCAAGAGTCCGCGTGACACAAAGTGTGCTCCAATAAGGCCGAACGCAATACCACTGACGCTGTGGAAGCTTTGGGAGGAGAGGCGTGGCGACAAAAAGACAAAAGTGATAACCTCCAGAGTGGCGTCCAGGGTAGAACCAGGGGCGCCACCGACACGAGAGCTATACCGAACCCTCAAAAGTTTCCTAGCCCTAAAGGTAAAAGGCCTAGGGTATGAATAGCCTACCTCGGCGGCATAGGCACCGTCGAGATCGGCCGTAGGTGCAGTTAGAGCCGTTGACAACTGAGCGAGACACCGGGACTAGCGTATAAGCGCATAATGCATGGTGTAAGGTGCAAACCGAGTGGCATCTCCACGGCATGGACAAGTAGGCTCTCAAACGGGGGCAAGCGGAAGGCACCAATCACATGAGAGATCAGTTGGGTGGATCGATTCCACCTTACGCAATACCCGCCCGACTGTGGGTGCATAAATGGCGTATCCTTAGTCAAGCTTCGACCGAACAAAAGATCGGTAGAAAAGTGAGGCAGTAGCTCAATCAACACCTAAACTGCTGAACCTCACGGAACGAAGAATGTCCATGGCGCAGGTACAAGAGAGCCGAAGGCTACGAATATGAGCTTCCAAGGTGAGGCGTTGGTCAAATACAAAACCAAAGAAACGGTCCACAACTTTAAGGCGAACCCCATTTAGAAACAAATCCTGGTTAGGGTATAGCCGTGGATGACGGCCAAAGTGCACCCCCCTAGTCTTCTCCAAGAAAACTCAAGGCATATGCGCTTCGGCATAGCGAGAGACGCGATTCAATGCCTGTTGTTGTCAACGCCCCAAAGTTAGCATCTGGGCCACGCCAAGAGAGATAGAAAAGTCGTCCACGTAGAGCGTAGCAAGAATGTCTCCAGGCAGCAGCGAAGTGATGCCGTTGATGTTCAAGCAAAGAGCGCGACACTGATGACACTTCATTGCGGGGCGCCATCTTCCTGCTGCATTGGGCCGGAGAGGGCTTCCCACACCAAGAAGGAATCGACGATCTCGCAAAAATTCAGAGATAAAAATTGGGAGGCCTCCCATCGCTCTTATCGTGTGGAGAGTCTCCATGATACACTATCGCAATGGCGTATCATAGGCCTTCTCCAAATCGAAAAATACAATGACGTAGTGCTTTCTAGGAAGGAAGGTATCGTAGGTAGCATTTTCTAGTCGGAATAGAGCATACGACGTGGTGTGGAACATGTAGAAGCTGCACTGTGTCGAAGATAGGTGGCATCCACTCTCAAGAAAAAAGGTTAATCTAACATTTACAAATTTCTCCATCAACTGCACACGCAAAAGGTTAGAGAAATTGAGTAGAAACCGCCGGTGTAGAGTGATCTCTCCACGGTTCGCGAAAATCGAGCACAGTAATCATTCGCAAGGAGTTACAGAGGATACACTCCGTCAAGCTCCTGTTGACCAGATCTAACAGAAATGCCATGTTTCGCTAACCTATGTGCCAAAGGACAGCAGTATGGGGGGGGGGGCGCATGAGGCGAGAAATGAATGCAAATGCCTCAACGTTAAGCCTCTTGATTAGGAGTCATCAGTCTCTGAAAGTAAAGTCCATTCAGCGACCTTCAGCCACATCAAGACATGCATTGAATGCTGGCGGAGCAGCATCTCAGCTAATATGAAGACTGACACATAAGCAGGATCCGAGAAAGCTGTCCCATTCTCCTGAAGAACGGAATGGGGGTGTTGTGAGAATTTTCCCCGAAACCTTTTAACTCACTTCCACAACTCTGCAGGAGTGGTTTTCCCGTTAAGTGAAGGCACGTATGCCCGCCAGAAAGAGCAGCGAGGTGCTTCTAAAAATACCGAAACCTAGCGCTAACAAGAACAAAATTTACCGACGGTGAAATCGTTCGTGCGTCGCTTATAGGCTTATCACTTCTCTCTGAGGGCCGTCGCATACTCAGCCGACCATAAAGGAATGGGATGACGTTAGGCCCACGGCGATGAGGTTGCCGGAGAACTCAATGACATCATCTACCGAGAATTCAATCATTTCCTGAAATGATGACCAGCGCACCCGTTCCAAGCACCCCAAGGGCGTTTTTTTTTCAGGCGGCAGCGTCTCAGAAAAAGATAGTTGAATGGGAAAGTGATCACTACCATGGAGGTCATCGACCCCCTCCCAACCAAAATCAAGCTATTCATCAGGAGAGCTCAGGAAGAGGTCGAGTCACGGAAATAAAACGGTTCTTGTACAGTGATGCGCAAATTCATCCACATATAGAACACCTATCTTCAGCTCGTCGAACAAGTCAGCAAGGACTTGAACACTGTGATTGATTGCGAGATCCTTCCCCAGAGGGGGTGTCTATCATTCAAATCCCAGAGCAGAAAAAAGGGCCTCGGCAACCGTGCCACAACGTAACGGAAATACCCTGCATCGAAGTCGGCTGACGGTGGAATGTACGCAGAAATAACAGTATACATCCCATCGAAGGATAGCTGCACTCCCATTGCATGAAATGAGGTATTTATAGCAAATAGAAGGAAGACATCGCGCCGTATAAATCGCGCAGCCTCCTACTCGTTCTCCATCCCGTGTTCGTTGGGTCGCAAAAGCCTATTAACTGGGGAGGGCGGGCAGGGGTCACGCGCCCAGCATGCTATCCTGCAGAAAAATAGCTAACGGGGAAGTGGATGTGACACGCCTCCGCAGCTCCTCCCAGTTTGCCCGGAGTCCACGGCAACTTCATCGACGGAATACGTCTTTTAGGCCTAGCTCGGAGATAAAGGAGCCCTCTTTGAAGAGCAGACCCTCACGGGAATGGCCCTATGATTCCAGGAGGAAGAACTCCGGGCGATGTTGGCCGAATAAAAGAGCTGTATGTGCTCTCACTTTCGAGGACTTCTCGGGGTAGGTTGGGTTTGCTGTGAGAGTCGCCCAGTCCAGCATTGGGTTAGGGCGTATGAGCCGAAGCACCTTTGCTGGTGGCCTCCTTTCGGGCGACAGCTTGAGGAACACCGGAAGACTGCCTCACGACCACGTTCAGGGTGTTAGCCCCCCGTGAGTCTAATTATGGCATTGCCTACTTAAAATAGCTCAATTGTGGTTCTTCGGCACCTCGGAAATTAGATAAATGCGGGGTCGTAAAATTTTTATTCGCATACCAATAGAAAAAAATTATAACAGATGGTCGGGTTATAATTTTTCAAATTTGTCAAAAAGTGTTTGGCAGAGATACCCAAAGAAATTATTTATAATTCCCTGTTTTCTCTTAAAAACAGCAAACGATCAAAGTATAAATAAGGTTACGGTTTCGAATGGATCTTCTTAGGTCCGCTAGAAACGGTTGACTGGAACTTGATCTTCCTTGTTGGAGACTAGGGCGTCCCCCAGGGTACTATAAGAAGCGGGTAGTATCCTTCATTGCTTTTCACTAACCGCACAAAATCAATTTGAATATGACAGTTATTCTTAGAGGAATGCTCTCTACTCCACAAGGGTACGACACCTGAGGGGATGTGATGAGGGCCCATTCCTCGGTGATGATTGCCTTCAGTTGCTCATTGGAGGCTGTCTAACGACGTCTCACAGCCTCTATCATGTCCTGCCAGAGGTTTCCCAATCGATTCATATTCAGAGACTGAGGTTTCCAGTCCATCACCGTGATATTTTTGTCCCTGAGCCACTGTATAGTGGACGCAGACTTGTGATATGGGGCATAGCACTGATAGAAAATCACATTTCCAGCATTTTTGGAGAGGTCTAGGAATGAGGGTAGCATGTTAACTAGCAGGACAGCTTGGTACTTGTCTGAATTCATGTGGCCATCACAAACGGTGAGACGACCCATCCTTGAACTTGACCTACAGCTCCATACCATTACAGACCGGACATCATGCTTTACTGTTGCCAGTATGCACTCTAGATTCCTCTGCTCTCTTGGCATCCTGTGAATTCTAACGTTGCCTGGGCTCAAGAACAACTGGGACGTGCACTCGTCGGACCATAAGATACGTCCCCAATGAAGCATGGTGCAGTTGAGGAGAGCACTTGCCCAAGCCAGTCGACTTCGCTTCTGCTGAAAGTAGATTAGCAGCTTCTGGTGGGCTTTAAAAGACTTCAGACCTTGTCCAAGCAATCTACGACGGACTGTTCTGACGGATGCATTAACCTGGCCACCCTCTGTCCATCCATGTTGCAGCTGGAATGCGAGTTTCTTACGACTCAGAAGGCAATTGCGACGTTGCTTCCTAACCCTAGGTCGTCCATAACGAGGGCGGTTTTGAATATTGCCACTTTCAAAGACCCTCTTCAAAATTGATGCAACACCGGAATGTGATCCGCCGAACCTCCGAGAGACTGGTCGACAGCTGAGAGCCTCCTCGTGCAGCGTGCGTATCAGACTTCTTTCCTCCACGGTATAGGTACGTGTTTTCGCCATTACTATATCCTTAGCAGGCCCTGTCGACATGGAATATCATATTAATAAAAAAATATGATGTGTTATAAAAAGACACTGCCTGTAACATACCTCATAATGATGCCAGGATTTCGTAGATTTCAATAGCATCGCCATTTTATATTATAAGGAAGCTTGTACTTTTAATTTGATTTCCAGATGTATTCGGACACATGCGCGTAAACCTACACTAACATATTCCTTGGAATAAGAAAAATTCCGGGTGTCCGAAAACTTTTGCCCGCGGCTGCATATGCATCACATCATCGATTTTATCTTTTGCAGCCTTTGTTGACGAATCGGCAGATTCGAGGACAAGGTCGTCTCTTGCGCGGGATTGACCCTAGAAAATGACGGCCTGAGTCTTGCTACCACTAGAGGACAAACGCAGAACTGTTATTCGCTTACTGCTTTCTCCCGTAAATAAATTACAACAGAAATGCGAACATTTGCTCTCATTTTTTTTAGTTTAAACCAAAAATTTTAATCTTTGCTTTTAAACATTTGGGCAAAGGAAGGAGGGCGAAAACGGAGCAATTGTGAACAAAAGCAGTTACATATATTTAAAGGCTTATTATAATTTACTTAAAACTAAAGACCATCGTTAGCAATCGTCAGGTTTTTTAAGAAATTTGTAAAATAAGTGGTAAAGTTAGGAGAAGTGTGTAAAATACATAGCCCGAAGATAATGAAGAGGGGACACAATTTGTGGGCCAAGGAGGTTTCTCTGTAGAAACCCCTACCTGTCTTCTTCAACCCTTTACACTACTCGCAACCAGGGCTGCTAAACCTGGAGTAATCCCTCCAAATCTGGGGGAATTAGGGATTTTAACAAAATCATTTTAATAATCTGTGGGAATTATGAAATAAGATTAATATAATGCGTAAATTGCATTATTTTTAAGAGATACAATTTATAAATGGATGCAAACTCATTTGAATATACAATTTCTACTGCAGAACGGTCACTACGTTCTTAACGAGCAACGTGTGCAGGAAATGCACGCAGTCGGAACAAGTTTCGAACGCGTTCAATCTAAATATAAAAATATTCTAAGTTGTTTTGTGGATGAAACGGTAATCGAACGTGTCAAACTTTCAGATATTGAACCAATCACGAAAATCATGATGGCATTGACCTGGGAGGACTAGCAATGACAACTGATTAGCAATTACCAGTGATATTTTGAAGATATTCAAGAATGAGTGATTCGAAGTTTCTTGTCGAACTCTAGAGAGATTTCCACTAAATGAAGATAATGCGATTGCCAAGCAAAATGTCCTTGATCCAACCATTGCTTCAAACACCAGTCTTTCACCATCATCATTAATTCGTATTTCAAGCAATTTTCCTAATTTAGCACCGTCAGCTCAAGTGAATGAACTTGACGATAAGTGGAGAAGCTATCGGCTCACAGCTAAAGAGCTACCTATCTCAAGCAAGAACATACGACATCACTGGTACGATTTACGTTTCATTAAAGATGGTATTAGCAATTCCAAATGTGCGCTAAGTTCTGATTTAATGACAAATCTATCGTATTTACCGCATTCTTCAGCATGTGTTGAACGCATATTTTCGCAAGTGAATAACATCAAAACTAGGAAAACCGATTCACTAAAAGCACAAAGAGTAGCTGGTAGAATTCTGGCAAAACAATCAATTACAAAAAAAAACAATTCAGACTGTACTAATTGGGAGCCGAGCAAGGAATTAATTAGGGGGGTAGAAAATGGAACAAGTGCTATGTACATGAAACATATGAAAGAAAGTAATATAACAATGACTTCAGAGGCAGAAAAAGAGGAGGAAGTGCATTTGGATTAACCATTGTAAGTAAATTTGGTTATAATTTAATTTATTTCACCAAATGTTTTTATTATAATCTGGGGGATTTTTTATTCAGGTTCTGGGGGAAGCAGAAAAATCTCATGGGCAGCCCTGTTCCCAACCCATATCCATTTTACCACCTCAAAATTTAAAGCAAAGCGGAGAAGGTTTGTAAGGAGAGATCGGTAAAGAAAGCGGTGAAAATGGGAGAAGTGAAAATATATAGGAATACGCAACCCCATCCTCCTAGATGTCAGCTGCGGTAGACCGGTACATGCTACACCTGACACCCCCTTACAGGGTGCCCACTGGGAGTCGAGAGGCGCTGGACTTAAGTTAAGACATTTCGATCGTCCTAAATTTGAGACGTAGAAGAATCTATGCAATTTTCACGAGGTTTCACAAAGGAGAGGGCAACAATCCTCCCCGCTCGGTGCCAGGATAACAAGAACCTAAAGGCTCATCTCTAGGAACAAGTTCGTACAAAGAGTGAACACAGTCAAGAATACCAATTTGAATCCCTATAGTTAGGTACCGATAAAAGCGGGAGTTGGGCAAAAACGGTGAGAACAGAAGAATTTTCCTAGAGACATAGTACTGGGGGTGCATAACACCATCTGGGGCCGGGGGTTCCGTTTAAAAGAGATCACTTTAGTATTAATTTCATTAAAACAAATAGCAATAAGGTCTACGGGCCTCAGAGTAGGTGGTTGAAAATAATTCTTGTCGCTGGCACGTACGCCACGGCCCACCCGATGAGAAACGCCGCTTCCGATCCGAGGAAACTTCAACCACATCGGGAGTGGTTAGTCGCTGGATGGAGGGCCGACCATGGCGACAGCCATACGCTGTAATCAGCTGTGGGTCGGATCCCACATGAAACAAGTTATCCGTCCACCGAGAAATAAAAGACGTCATAAAGAGTATAAGATAAATCGTAAAATCCCTACCATTTTTTTCCTCATTTCTCACCCTATTTTTCACTGCCCTCTCCCCCAATTACACAATTGAGGAAACCTTTTTGGGGGGAGGAGCGGGACGTAGTAGCGGCAATTGCCCCTCCTCCCTCAAAAAGGAAAATCTATGAGTTATAAATATCATTTAACGGAGCCCTCCCCTCATGTGTAAGATCGATGGTACTAGCCGTAATAAAGCAATCCATTATTCCGTGGCGTACCAAACCTCAAAATCCGCCAATAAGAATAAACATACAACGAATGATACAATATTCATGGGAAGTGATAGTTAATGGATAACAAAAATGTCATAAGAAATCTCTCTAAACTTAAATATTGGACCTTGAATCGGCCATTTATTATAAGAAGCAAGAAAAACAACATACACAAGCACCTCGGGGAAGTTAATTAAAGGCAATAAATCCACTTCTCTCTATTTTTGTTTCTCTCTTCTACTTGGCTCACTGCTTCGAAATAAGGGTCTACTTTGTGCTTGTGAATGCGTTTTCTTCGCATTCACAAGTTTTATTACCAAAGGTTTACCACTGGCGACTAAAAAGCTATATTTATGATTGTGGTTCTTTTGTCTATATATCAATCAATCGGGTTAACAAATGAATTAAGTTTTTAGAAGGGATAAAAATGCTTCTTATAATGTTTAAATTATTCTAAATGTTTAGATACACGAGTAATTGTAGCAATGCCTAGACCCTTTTTTAACTAGTAATACTTAGGCTTTTTATAAACATACAAAGGGTCCACAAAAATGGTGTTCGAAACGTTTAAATGAAGCTCTTGAATACAAATCTCCTTCACTGGTGAACCAAAAGGGTGTCTTTTTTTCGCCATGGCAATGCAAGCACACACGTGGCACGTTTGCCCCAAGAAAAAATTAATCCGTTAAGTTGGGAAGTTCTTCCTCGCCCTCCATATTCACCGTACCTCGCACAGTGTAATAACCATTTATTCAAATCGTTACAACTTCACCTAAATGACAAAGTTTACTCTGATATGGAGAAAAAGGATATCAAATCATGTATTTCATCAAAACCGAATGATTTTTTCAACAAAGGAAGCCACTGCTTAATTAAACGAGGTAAGAGCAGTCGATAATGGAAAATACTGAATAAAGGTATTCTTTCTTGATATATTATAAAGGATTTTACTTTCATTAAAAAGCGACTTTAATTTCTGGAGAACCTAATGTTTTTTCTTATTTTGTCTGTCTTCTTAATCGGGTTTTGCAATATGTCCAAAGATGCCTCCGTTGGATTACATACTCCTTTTGCAATCTCAATAATCAATGTATCTTCGTTATCACAAGGTAACTGTAGAATTCACGCCATTATTGCCATGGGAACAGAACGGAACGGTAACAGTGCTCTCGTTAACGTCTAATGGAAGTCAGGGATAAAGAATAATCCCTAGAATTGGCCAAGAAATAAATAGCAGTGAACATCTTAAGGACTAAAATATGCTAGACTCCAAGGTTACAAGGCAAGCACTATCATGCACGAATTCCGTTAATCATAATGACAGTTTACTATTTGGCAATTCTATTAAAAACATTTGAAGATGCCAATAAGATTGAGATAAAATCACCCGACATGACATCCGTCTTGCCATAAACAAACAAACCAAAAAAAAATCAACACTTACCGAAGGCTCTTAAAATGAAGCTCGTAGATACAGCTTTCCTCAACTCCTTTTCGAGAGATGGCGAATAAAGGAGAACTTTGGGCTTTGCAGCCGAACTAATGACTGGCTAGAAACCAGACACGGCGTTGGCTCCTTCCCCTAGTTTCAAGGGAATATCACAAACACCACTTTTTCTTCTTGGTGACACTTCGTTAGCTTGGTTGCAAGCTGAAGAAAGAGATTCCCAAGATCTTCACTGAAGATGCGGAAAATGTATCGGTTCTTGGCGAACACATAGATTCAAATTTGTGAGGGATAAATCGGCGTTCACTACTCTCATGTAAAAACGAGCTTAGATTCACGCTTTGGTTTCAAAACTTTATCAATGCCCTTATTCAAATCTACATTAAACCTTATTCTACAGGTCAAGTACAAACTTATCCTATTGATAAATAAACAAATCTGGAATGAGAAGAACAGACATTAATCGAAGGTGGGTAGTTGGGTGCACACGGACATACTATTCAACAACTCTCCTGTAACCAAGATGTGCGTTCGCCCTTTACAAAGGGAGAAACCATGCGATAAAAAAAAACAGCAGGGTTAGGAAATCGAATTATCAGCGCACAATATATCGCTAATTTCGTCCCTTTAGGGAAGAGGTCGTATACAACCCATAGAACCCTCCCTCCCTCCATCTGTGTCGGAGAATCCGACCTAAAAAGATGCAAAAATCGTTAAAAAAACAAAAAAAATAGACGCACTTTCTCTCCCCAAGGGCATAGAGTTCGTATTCCTGAGGGTTCGTGCACGAACATGTTACTGTAGGTTTATGACCACGTCGAACTACGAGCAGTACAGGTTCAAAACTACTATTTTGCAATCCTTAACCTTGCCTAGTATTTCTGTATTTTTATCCGTCTTTCTTTTCTATAATATTTCTTTGAGAGAAAATAACATCGCTGATTCGCTCTCTTTATCTATCTATCAGCTTTAGACTCCGAGAGAAACATATCGATTCACACAATCAAAAATGGACATCCGACAAAAAGAATCGTTTTTCGATAGCCTCTTGTTGTATGGAAGGGGCAAATATAGAACGAGTCTATTTTCATTTCAAGCAGACAAACCCATAGAAAAAGGGGGTAGGGGGTGAAGGCGACTGGCTGGGTGGGGTTGAGGCCGCTTCTGCATCATGGTCGAGTGAAAGAGAGAACAAAAAAAACAAAGTCCGATCTTTCTGGCTAACAAACGACAAATTGGCGCCAAGTTAAAGTGCAATTAATCGCCCGCCAAGAGAGCGAACGAAGGATTGATTATCCTGACCTCCCCCCCAAGGCGGGGGATACTCACGTGGTAAAGTAGGGTGAATTAAAAATATGTAAGAAGTGCCTGTGTAGCCAAAGGCCGAAAGTATTTTCTTAAAAAGGAAGCTTTTCTGACGCACTGATAAAATTGCGTGCCACCATGCTGCTACATGTGATTCAAAGTAAAATTTTGCTTTAGAAATTAATTTCTCCGAAAATGTATACAAACAAAACCCGACCTATTAATAGGTAGTGCAAGTCTATAAATAATAATCGAAATAAGTTAACATTAATATAAAGGAAAATCGCAGAAGAAAAAAATATTTTGACAAAAATGCGCATTTCGATGTCAACATAAGGCAACATTCTGTCAAGGGATTAAGGGTAGGCGAAGAATGCAATTTAGCTTCGATTCGTAAAAACTCAATTCGTCACCATTCCATGGTATAGTATCCTCAATGCTGAAACATTTTCTCATTGAAATTTTTCGATTTTGTACAATTTTCAGGGAAGTTTTTTTGTACAGCTTTGAAGTTTTTCTCTTCGTTCGGGTCGTCTTATATCAAGCGGAGTCCGATCTGAGAGCTTCCTGGTCCATTTATCACATCGAAATCTTGCCACATGCCCAGTCTAGTTCCACTTTAGCTCTATATTTTTTTTATTATTAAATCTTGACGTTTGGTCTGTTAGAGTAGCCAGGTAGTTGTTTTTCTGTCCATCCCACTTTATGCTCTTTCTTGCCTGTACTACATATTCGCGATATACATACCTATCCAAAGATTACTACACGTGGAAGCCAGCGAGAAGGGCGTGCGATCTCGGGTAAATTGGACGGGATTTCTTAAGAGTGACATAGGACACGGGGTCATAATCCTTATTACGGGATGTTTCTACGATTTAACGGGACAAAGTTGGCATTTAAATAGATTTTTAAATGTATGAGCGCCATAGATCCAGGTGAAAAAAAACAAAAACTAAAGTGATAAATTCCAATCAACTTCGAGGGGAATATAATGAACCAATTTGTTAAATGTCAATTGTAGAGAATGGGGGTTATAATTTAATAAACACGAGGATTTTTTTTTGTTTATTATTTATAGAGCACATCTGGCAACTGCCCACTTGGGCATAAGTCGCCGGAAACACGACAGCCTGGAACTAGGTAACTTTAAAATAAAAATATGAAAATATAACAATCATAAAAATGTGAAAAACTTAACAATTAGGAAGCAATCTCCGGCATCGGGAAGAGGTCCCCCTCACCCCGGTGCAGGAGCGTGCAACCTACAAAGAAAACAATTCCAAACGAAAAAAATAGAACCTTCTTAAATAAAGGGGAGAAGCCAGGCCTCCCCCCAAAAGTCAACTAGTCCACAAGTCAATGTGCACGAACTCGTCCCGAGTAAAAGGGACAGGCGGTAGCGACCCCGCCCATCCCGGTACCGGGACAGGTATCGTGCACGAAGATAAGATCACCCAGACACTGACATTCGACAAGAATGTGCCGAATAGTGTGGGGGACGACGCAGTCGTCGCAATACGGCGCTGGCGAGCGCTCCATCAGATAGCGATGCGTCACGCGAGTGTGCCCGATTCGCAGACGACAGAAAGCGACCTGAAGCCGTCGTGGCATTGGGGAATAGGTCCATGGGAACAGTCGCGGCGCAATAGCACGCAACTTTAAGTTCTCTTCGACCATCTCCCATCTTCTTTGCCAAGCAGTCCGAAGAGCTGCCCGTATTCCTGCCATGTAGTCGGTGTGAGGAAGAGCGAAAGGCTGGTCCGGTCGCAGAGTCCTCACAGACTCTTTGGCGCGTTCATTGCCCGCAATTCCTACATGTCCAGGAATCCAGCAGAAGATAATATCGACATCTGCCCGGCTCGCCAAAACCGTGGCGTCACGGATATCGCGAAGCAGGGAATGCGGAGATTCCAATGCCCCGAGAGGACTCAGGGCGCTTTGTGAGTCGCTATAGATCACAATCCGGTCTCCGAACCGGGCACGTCGCGTAATCTCCCGTACCGAGTGGTGTATTGCCACCAGCTCGGCCGTGAAGCTCCGCTGACTTCAAACAGAGGGGATACGGCGTGGAAGCCGACACCCTCATGGGACTTAGAGCCATCCGTATACACTGGCACGGTTCCAGCGTGACACGGTGTGTGCTCCAAAAAGGTCGAGCGCAATACTCCCCGCGCCGTACAAGCTTTGGGAGTAGAGGCGTGGCGACAAATAGCCAAATGTGGTACCCTCCAGGGTGGCATCCGGGGCAAAACCAAAGGAGACACCGGCCCGAGAGCTATATCTAGCTCTCGAAGGAATTTCCTGGCCCTAAGCCCAGATGCCTAAGGGTATGACTGGCGTCTCTCGGCGGCATAAGCACCGTCGAGATCAGCTGCGGATGCAGTGAAAGCTGTTGGCGACTGAGGGAGGCGCCGGGCTTGCACGTACAGGCGAGTGATGCACTGCACGCGGCGCGGAACGAGTGGCATCTCCCCAGCATCGACTAAGGCGAAGGCCGGTGTGGTGGATCGAATGCACCTTCCGCAATAAACGCCTGGCTGCGGATGCATAAAACTCGCATCCGTAGTCGAGCTTCAAACGAACAAAGGATCGATAGAAAAATCTTGGCCAAAGAAAACCCAAACCTATGCGCTTCGGCATAGCGAGAGACGAGGTTCAATGCCTGTTGGAGACGACGCTCCAGAGTTGGCATCTGGGCCGCGCCAAAAGAGATCGAAAGGTCGTCCACGTAGAGCGTAGCGAGAACATCTTCCGGCAGCACCGAGGTGATGCCATTGATGCTCAGGGCAAAGAGTGTGACACTGAGGACACTTCCCTGCGGGATACTCTTCCTGCTCCTTTGGGCCGGAGAGGGCTCCCCCCCCCACCCGTACGCGGAATCAACGATCTCGCAAAAATTCAGATATAAACATTGGGAGGCGTCCCCTCGCCCCCATCGTGTGGAGAGTCTCCATGATACCGTATCGCCATGCGGTATCATAAGCCTTCTCCAGATCGAAAAACACCGTGGCGTAGTGCTGTCTACGAAGGAAGGCATCGCAGACAGCATTTTCCAGTCGGAGAAGCATCCGTCGTGGAGTGGAACTTGCGGAAGACGCACGGTCCAGAAGACAGATGGCCTCCGCTGTCCAATAAAAAGGCTAATCTAAAATTTACCAATTTCTCCATCAACTTGCACGCGCAAGAGGTTAGAGAGATTGGGCGGAAACCGGTCGGAGTAGAGGTATCTCTCCCCGGTTTGCGAAAGGCGAGCACAGTAGCGATTCGCTAGGAATCTGGGAGAAGACCTTCCACCCAGATCCTGAACAAATATAACAGAAAGGTCATGCCTCGCTCACCCAGGTGTCGAAGCATGGCGTATGGGACATCGTCCGGACCATGGGCGGTGTCCGCGCACGAAGCGAGAGCGGAGCGCAACTCACTCACAGTAAACCTGTCGTTGAAGGGTTCTCCGCATCTGAAGGTAAAGTCCAGCCGGCGGCCTTCCACGAAAACGACGTGCATTGAATGCTGGCGGAGCAGCATCCCGGATAGAGAATGCGGAAAAAGCGGTCGCGAAGGATTCCGCCACGAACGCGGGGTCCGAGATTGCGGTCCAATTCTCCAAGAGAACGGGAGGGGGGGGGCCTGCGAGAACTTGCCCCGAATCCTATTGACTAGCTTGCACACCTCTGCTAAAGGGGTCTTCCCGTTAAGTGAAGACACGTATACCCGCCAAGAAGAGCGGCGGGCGTGCTTCGAAATATACCGGAACCTAGCCCTAGCCCGACGAAATTCAGCGACAGTGAAATCGTTCGGGCGGCGCTTATAGCGCATGTAGGCATAACGCTTCTGTTTGAGGGCCGTCTCACACTCGGCCGACCACCATGGGAGTGGTCGGCGTGCAAAACGGCCAGACGTCCTAGGAATAGTAGTCAGGCCCACGGCGATGAGGTTGCCGAAGAAGAACTCAACGGCCTCATCTACCGACCTAAACTCCTCGACTGAGATAGAGAATTCAGTCATTTCCTGAAATGCAGGCCACCGCGCCCGCGCCAAGCACCACCGAGGTGGTCTCTCAGGCGGCAGTTGCCCTGAAAATGATATTTGAATGGGAAAGTGATCACTACCATGGAGGTCATCGACCACCTCCCAATCAAAATCAGGCTGTGCATCCGAAGAGCACAAAGATAGATCGAGGCAAGAAAATGAAGCGGTTCTCGGACAGTGATGGGTAAACTCATCCACGTTTAGGGCACCCATCTCAAGCTCTTCGATCAGATCAGCAAGGACTTTTCCCCTGGGATTTATGGAGTAATCTCCCCAGAGAGGATGCCTGCCGTTCAGATCTCCAAGCAAGAGATAGGGCTTCGGCAACCGTGCCACGACGCGGCGGAAGTCCCCCGCGTCGAAGTCAGCTGACGGTGGAATGTACGCAGAAATCAGAGTATACCTCCTTTCAGCCACTGCCTGAAAGGAGGTATCTAAAGAGAAAGGAAGAACGGAGACGAGACATCATGCCGGGTGTAAACCGCGCATCCCCCAGCCCGGCCATCCCGCGGTGGTGGGGTTGCAAGACCCTTATACCCCGGAAGGGCGGGCAGGGGGCACGCGCCTAGCATGGTCTTCGGCAAAACGATAGCTAACGGGCTACGGGATGAGACGAGCCTCTGCAACTCCTCCCAGTTGGCACGGAGTCCACGGCAATTCCATTGGAGGAATATGCCCTCCAGGCCTAGCTCGGAGGAGACGCGGGGGCCCTCCTCGAACGGAAGACCCTCACGAGAATGGCCGTACGCTTCCCGTGGGCAGAACCCCGGGCGCTGTTGGCCGGACAAAGCGCTGAAGGCCCTTTTGCTTTCGAGGACTTATTGGGGGAGGTTGGGCTCGCCATGCGAGTCTTTTCCTCCCTCCGCCTCGAAACCTTAGGCGGGCGTTGCGGCTTTGGAGGCGGGGGGGTCCTCTTTTCGAGGAACCACCGTCTCCGAGCCACTCGCTCCACCTAGGGGCATAGGCGAAGGGGCCGAAGCTCCTTTGTTGCTGTCCTCCTTTCGGGGAACAGCTTTAGGAACCCCGGAAGATGGCCTAGCGACCATCTTCAGGGGTGTTGCCTCCTGTGAGTCTAACGACTCGGTGGAGGCACGTGGCCGTTTCGCCTTACGGGAAACGGTCACGCTGGGGGAAGAGGGGGGAGCCCTGGTTTTAGCCGGGGCAGGGTATGAACCCTTTTTGCCGCCAGCTTTACCAGAGTAGCGCCCGGGTTGGGTAGAGCCCGCAGAAGGGCTCCGAATGGGCGCGGAAACAACCATGTTGGTTGGCCTGGATGGGCCAGGAGCAGAGGGTGCCTTTCTAACTATTGAGGCATATGACGTCCCAGGCAGAGCTGGGCGCGCCATGACCAAGTCCTTTGCCTTGCGGAATGAGAGTCGATCCTGAGCCTGAACGGCCAGGATTTCTTTCTCAAGGAGATATGCACCACATTGCTTCGAAGAAGCAGGGTGCGGCTCTCCACAATTGACACACTTGGCCACACACGATTTGGACTTATCGTGTGCGACCTTGGAGCAATTTACACAGACTTCGGGTGACCCCGATTTTGCACGTCTACATGAGCGATTCGTATGGCCGAAGCGGTGACAGTAATAGCACCGCCGCGGCAGTGGCACGAATGCCTTCACGCGGTAGCGGTACCAACCGGCGCGCACCGACTCAGGGAGCTTGTCACAGTCGAACGTGACGAAGAGTGTAGGGCTGGGTCTCGAGCCCCGAGTCTTCTTTGTCTTGGTCTTCTTCTTTTTTGGAGAGGAGGGCCGGGAATGAACCCGCTTCTCACCCCCGCCGGTAGAAACCCCTATGCCAGATGTACCGGCCTCAGCCAGGTCCTTCTCCGAAATAGAGAAGGTCCTGGTGGTTGCAGGGGCATCATCCGGAGGAGATCCCTCCCCTCCTTCTACTGCGTGAGAATCCCCAGCCGTTTGAGGAGGACCTTGCATAGGGGCGGATTCGGGTTCGGTGCTTGGCGCCGAGCCCGGATTTCCCCCCCATGGAAGGCCCTACCGTCTGAGGCTGGTCTTCCTCCAGGACCATGTATATCACAGGAGGGGCCTCCAGTTGGCCATCCCCTCCCAGGACATCGCAGGTCCCCTTGGCAGCGTCATGAGTCTTTAGTGGGGAGGCACAGGCCTTGACCCCGGCAAGGTTTAATATTCTTGCCAGCAGGTCTTTTGAGGGAAGCGACCGAAGGGGCCTGGCTTCCCTCTCCCCCCTAAGGGGGTTTGCCCTACCGAGCCACTTACACGAGGGGCGGTCGGCAATGGGCTGCCTGCTGGCTTTCTTGGCAGTCCCCTTAGAAAGCAAAGGAGGGACTGCCGCTTGGAATAGGGAGGTGTTCAAAAGCACATCCAGAGAAGGGGGTGAGGGGGAGTCCCCTTCACATGTAGGCGTAGGAGAGGAGTAAGCCTCCTCTCCGGTTAAAGAAGTATGGAGGGTCCCCTGCGCAAGCACAGGGGGGGGGACCTCCATTTTTTCGGTGAAGCTGCCAGAGGGCGGCTCCGTCGATGGAACAGGGGAAGTTGAGGGTTGGGGTTTTTTTGGTTGTTCATCTATGGGCATGGTGACCCTATTTGTTTCACGGGATGCAATTGCTCATCACCCCTCGCAGTTGCCTGCACTGCAAGAGGTGCTTACAGGCCTGGCAGAGCCAGGCGCCGCCATTTGGGACCACCCCTCCCGCCTGGTGGCCTGGCAGTCTATCGGCATGGCGGCTCCACCTTAGACGCGGCGTAAAACTGATAGAGTGTGAAGAGGAAAGGAAAAGGGATGTGAGGAAGGTATGGGTGGGGATGAAGCATGTTGTTAAAAACCCGCGTTCTGAACCGGAGCTCAAGGGTTAGGGAACGTTGTCTCCCCCCCCCCCTCAGCCCCGATCCGGGACGGTTGGCTTGAAAAGGTCAGCATCTACCCGGTGAAATTAGAGGCTGACCAGAGAAATTTGTGGGAGAGGTTGTATGAAAAGCAAGGAAATAAGTGTTTTGAAGGAAGGAGAAGAGGCTAAGCTGGGGTCGGACGGGGTGTTGAGTCCCGTCAGCACGGTGGCCAGGATGGCAAATCGCCGCGCCCCTTACGGGGTAAACACGAGGAAAGAATAAAGGAAATAGGTTCGTTTTTAAAGAGAAAAACAACGAAAGCATCTCCCGCAGGTTTGTCAGGAGAGGTGTAAAGAAAGTGAAATTAGAGGAATTGAAAATGTGTGAAAGATATAGAGCCGCAGATCCACTTGTAGGCATTGGGGCGGTAGAGCATACAACAGCGGGCGTTGGAGTTGGGGAGGCACGCAATCCTCCACATATCAGCTGTCTCAAAGATGCCCATAATATACTTAAACCCCTTGGGGGGGGGGAAATAATAAAAAATCGGGAATAAGGAGAAAGAAGGTTCATAAGAAGGTAAGCATAGTGAGAGTGGGAATGTGCGGAAGGTAGTCTTCGAGGGGCTTACTTAGAGAGGCACCATGCCTGCTATACCCCTCCTCCTTTCCTCACTTAGCTAACATGCCCTCGTTGGATTACAATAGTTCCCCCTCTGATTCAGTCATAGTGACACTCGCGATGATGATAAACGAGAAAATATTAACAAATAAGAGTATGAACATCAAGAAATAAGAGAAGAGAGGATGGGAATTGGCTGATCCTGCAGGGGGGTGTGCAGAAACCGAAGACAATGCCGGGCAGCGAAACAAAAAATGAAGACGGGCGGGGAAACACAAGTGAGCACAGTTAACCCGCGAGGCTCCGTAGTTCTACCAGAAAGGGCTAGATGGGAACTAAAGAGAAGTGGTCCAGGAGCAGTGGCGAGATGCGAACAACCGCCGACTCTACACGTGGTTGAATGCAACCGACGAGATGCTCTCTCCCTTCGGCCACCCACGAGTCAGATAAAGACTCGAGTCAAGCCGAGGTTGTCGCTTCCGCCGATCGCTACTCTCTAAACGAGAACGAAAAGGTCCTTTGCATTTTCGGAAAATCCAAAAGTTCTCGACCTCACGATAAGGCGCCTGCGCAATTTCATTAAAATGTCAACAAGGATTCGTACACGCATGAGCAGTAAGAATCCCAAATTGTGTCATCTAACCGCAGTTATTAATATTTTTATTATCTATAAAGCAATCAGCAGTCAAGTTCCATTCAAAGATGGCGACTACGGGGCAAAGAGAAGTAATTAAATTTCTCAGTTCGTTGTTACCCCAAGTGAAATCGAACGACGTACGGGCAGTTTACATCAATTATATATCATTATAACATAAAAATTGCTCAGCGTTCTTTCGCAAGGGAAGAGAAGCACTTAAAGACGAATAACACCTAGCATGTCCAACTACTTCCATAACCACTAAAAAAAATAACATCGTGGAAGAAGTGAATGGTGACCATCTTACAGCAAAAAAAAAAAATAGCAGCAAAGGTTGATATTAACAGCTGCCTATCGCCTTTTGCATAATTACCATATGAATAAAGTTAGGGCAAAAAATGGGTGCCAAAACTTCCCACTGCAATCTAGAAAGAGCAAAGAATAGAATGTGACTGGAGCCTGGATACGAACTTTCTGAGGCGTCATGAGCTGGCCGCCCATTAGGGGGGGGGGGGTACGCTGATACTCATCCCTGCCGAGTTAAATAGTTCCAAACACATCATCACACAAATAACCAACCATAACATACTTAGTTAGTTAGTCAACGCCAATCCTTCCATGATACTGGGAGGATCCCGGACCGGATAATGAAATTTATAAAAGGTCAGTATGACAATCGCTGGTAGGCTCGAGGGCCCCAGGAACTGGTCCTCTTTCGGGGAGAGGTGCCAGGAAGTGTTTTGACACCAAACAGCGTTCAGGTGGAAACTTCGTCGCCCCGGGGGAGAGGGACCTGTTCCGCATCAGAGGTATGTGGATATAGATACCTATCGGCAGGATTCCTTGGAACAGAGTGTGTGTGTGTGTTGTGCTGTGAAGGCGGGAGAGGAAAGAAAGCAGTGTTGTAATTGGCTATGTGTGAGGTGAGGTGTAAGATCTACCCACCCGAAAACGGGGTGAGCACAGCGCGTCCACCAATCGTGCGCTGACGTTTGTATCCGCTCTTGCCGGGAATCGGAATCGAACCCGGTACCGCAACGCCGTATCCACTCGGCTGGAATGAGCTCTACATACTCACTTTCTCATCTGTTCCAGGACCCTACCGATTGAGTACTAGGGTGTCTTATAGGGTACTCAAAGCCACATACTCATGATGCGGAACGGGTGAACCCCTACCTGAGATCATGAAGGGTTCCACCATCGCTAGTAGGTGTCATGTCATTAACACAATGCCCATCCCCCCACTCCAACGAGGACGGTCACCCGGCGTATTCAAGCTTACAAATGTTTGTCATTCTGATTTTTATGTACATTTTATTATCTTGTAGGGGGAGTCTCGTCCACGGTGCGAGTGAAGAATGGAGCCACCTATCTACCTATTACAATCCTCTTTCCAAAAGAAAATAGATGGAATGGCGTCGTCGAAGTGGAGCCCCCCCTCCCCCCGAAAAGCGAGGGTAACCCCCTCGGCCAAGAAACTGGTGGCAACGATTGGAGGAGGGGGGCTGTGTAGGTATTTTGAGGATAGGTTTTAAAGGAAGAAACACGCTTGCAACGGCGGAATTTTATGTTTCCTTAAAAATGCAAAGAATTGCGCGACGCAAAGAAAAACAAAAAGGCAGAAAGCTAAGTCAGGGAGTCAGACCTCCTTCGTGACAATGACAAAGTTCATGCTGCTGCAATTGTAAAGAGGGTCATTCTTGATTGCGGCGTTGAACTCCCCCCCCCCCCGAGACCAGTATAACCTCCAAGTTCGAAACTTAAATATGACTCGGAGGAAAAAAAAAATTAATGAAGACGAGATGAAGTCAGCAGTTTTTGAGCATTTTAGGTCAAAAGATAAAATTTATTTTTACTCAGTGAATCAGATGATATTTCTAGATGTAATAAGTGCATTGATATACTGGGAGATTATGTTGAAAAATAGGCCTACACCCCCCCCCCCCCTCTTTCACACACACAACGTAGTTTTAAATATATCGAGGATTTACGTATGTGCTCTTATGTACATACTGGCTCTCATGAAAGTTCACGGCGACAAACCTTACGCATTGTCACTTTTCTTTTCCCAAACATTATCCTTGCACTGAAACACTTAATACCATTTTCTTTTTCTAATATCGTCACTTTCTGTTTCATATTTAAAGTATGCGTTTGTTTGTTCGTTCATTTCATATAGGCACCACGAGCTCATGCGGAGATCAAATAACTTTCCCAATGCTAGGAATGACGTCTAAATTGCGATGGACTTTAATCGTGCTTTTATATGTCAAGTGATTACATTCATAGACCGATTAGGTCGTAAATATCAGAAATACTCAGGAGCCTCTTTATACTAGCAGCATTCTTTTCCTTTTTTGCTTCCGATTCGAGAAGATGAATCGTTCTTGCCATTCATTCTTGCAGGTAATGCGTTTGGCTTTCGTTTCCCAAGTCGTCATTGGACGAGATTTACAGTACAGGGCGGAAATAAATTATCCAAATGGAAGAGTAAAATGCAGTAGCAATGTATTTTAAACCTTTAGAAGAGGCAGAAAAGGGTTATTAGATACAAAGGCTATTAGTACAGGTAAATCTGGAAAAAGTATGTAAAGGATAGGAGAAAGGAAAGAAACCTTATGTCCCAATTTTGTTTTTCATTCGGTCTTTATCACCCTCTTCCCCTATAGAACCAGTATTAAAAACGAGGAAGGCTGAAATGGTGGACGATCACAAAGAAAACGTCCACCGGCAAAGATAAGGGATGAGGACGACAACAACTTTAATTACCGGGAGCAGAGGGGTCCTTTAAATATTTCAGGAACTAACCGTTACAAAGACTACAAACCCACTAAACCTCTAAATCGAACCCCTCTTACGCGAATAACGCGGGGTTGTGAAGAAAAACTGCCGCCGCAATAAAATTCTCTTTTCACGATGGGCGAAGTTGAAATCAACAGAGGTAACAACTTGCTAAAAAAAATCATAACATTGAATGACATCTGCGGAATCGTCGAGAACTTATTGTTGCCCTAAATATGATCGCTACAAACCTGGCAGAGGAATTTAAAAATAAATATAAGTAAATCATCACAACAAAGAACTACTACATCTGCGTTATGTAGGTACGGCTTATTAAAGATGCATTGAGGGTCCAATGATTAGCTAGCTGTCAATGATCGACGTTTGCGGGCAAAAGCCAGAAATAGACATCGAAACAAAGGGGCAAGATTGCCAAAGGCAGAGCTGCTTCCTTTGTCCGTTCAGATTTACGACCAATCAATTGCATCGAGAGAGATGGACAGAACGAACTGATACTATCATTTTGGATCAGAATTTAAAGATTAACATGTAATTAAATCATAAGCGATCTCTCATGAGCGCATGGAAGCATGAGATGGAAAGGGAGAGAAAAGATAAAAAGCAAAAGATTCAATGTCCTCTAAATTCACTCAGAGCAGTCAATGCCTACATCAGTTTCAGAGATCAATCAAAGCAAAGCAAATATTTCCTATTGGCATACAATTTAGTGGCAGTGGTGTCAACATAATTGGCCTCAATAAATGTGCACAAAATACTGCATGATAATACTATTTGGACTTAATTTTATGGGCGAAATAGCTCTAATCGTACTTGTTCATGTATTCGTCTTTCTTTTAACTGTAATAAGTTGCCACATGGGTATTCTGCTCTGTGGCTGTTAGGGGTTGAACTGATGCGAAATGGGTTGGTAGATGTCCTCTCTCTGACGGTCCCTTGTGGTTACTACCTGGAGGAACGGCATGCCTCTTTTATTATAGTAAATGGTTAGTTAAACGATTTTAATATAATATGCAGAAGAAAATAGTAACACAGAAAAGATGGAATTATTCACTTGAGCGGAAATTGCTACCGAGTATTAATTTACTATTATTACACTGAATATATCGCTTCACTTTAGGTACTATGAAAACTGTAATTAAAAAGGAACTGATAAGTGCTTTTCAGCATATGTTAAAGTTAATGATAACACGCTGAATGAATTAGCCTTTGGGGAAGTTATAAGAGAAACGGGCGTTGAAGGAGTCGCTCGTCGATACCAGGGGAGTTTGGCGGTGAGCGGCGACCGTTGCTTTGACTACAGGAACTATGGAAACGTCTCTTGAGGCATCTAGATTGGAGACTGGAATGAACTGGTCTAAACTACTACTGACTTCACATGCTGGTTTTTATTATTCCAAAATCAGGGGAGTGGAATGTCCCCTGCTAGAAGAATTACCTTCTCAAAGCAAGTTGCTTCCGCAGGATAGGACGAAAAGAAGGATAATCTTATCTCGCGAAACGCACAAAGGTATACATCTCTCTCTAACTCGCGACTCGAAAGCTAGGCCGGAAGTCTTCCTGATCACACGGGCATGCTGTGTGCATGTGTGCAATTCATGTAGGGACCCTGGAGGCCAGTGTCCTCCACAAGTATGCTATATATAGTCTATTAATGCAATTACCAGATTAAAAAAAACTTGATCAATCTTCCCCACTGATATATTTAACCAACTGGAAGATATTCAAAGTAGCACTGCAATTTTACAAATATTTGTGCACATCCAACCTACAACTCTCTTAATTTTCAAACTATGGGACCTAGTCCTGCTTCCGTCTTAAGAAAAACTTAATAATTTTCTAATTATACTCGTATATACTGTGACGGCAGAGCTCATGATGGTGGCTTAATTAGACGTCGATCACAATTAACTTCATTGGAGAAGATGGAGAAACAGAATAAACTTACAATAGCTGCCCCTAACTTGCCGGCAACAACAGCGGCTCAACAAAAATAAAAAGCACGATTTACAAATGAATGCGCACAAGCGCACTGTAAATGAAGAGGTTCTTTAAATATTAAAAAAAAAGAAGTTTACTTTACTAACACCCCTTAATCTATGCCAGGGGACATTTTATATACTTGAATCATATCTCCTTTCAAATATGTTTTCAAAAGAATAAATGTTCACTGCCCTCAACTTATCTGTGACTCTAGGAAGTTACTTGGATGTGGGGAGCATGCTTTAATGCAAAGGTTCTTAACCCAAGGTGCTCGTAGTAAAACGGGGTTCGAAACAGATCTGCTAGGAGGATAAGATCGAGTTTTGGATGTGTAGAGAGATTATATATGTTCATTTACTTTAATGAAGAAATTTTATAATAAATATAAATACGCTAATATATGAATATGAAAAAATAAAAATTAAACCATTAGGAATCTGTTATTGGTATCCATTATGGAATTCTTTTATGACAGTGGGACACAGGGTGGGGGGGGCAAGAACTATTCGGTGCTTTGCAGGGGGTTCATGTATGAACAAAGGTTAAGAACCAATGACTTAATTCTATATTCCAAGCATGGCGTGATATAAGGGTTGTATAGTTTAAGGACAACCCCTTTACTCGTATCGCTTTCAAGTGAGTTTCAGGTGTAGCATGGGTCAGTGGACACCTGGAGGAGCGCGTGCCCTCCAGGCCCAAACGCCCGCAGTTGAATGCCCCCTTGGCCCTCGTGCCTATAGGAGGAACTGAGCATATATGTATATCTTCATCTGTCAAGACATCCGACAAAAATCATAACCGAAGGGAGATTTTATGTGTGGCATGGACAACCTTGCTGCGGCTAACATCTAGAGATATGTATGCCCTCCCAGTCGCAAAACCCGCAGTTTGCCCTACCGGTCCCAATGCCGGCAAGAAGGAATAAATACCAGGTAGTCTTAATCTATTTCCATGCCCCTCGTGACGCTGGTGCAGGGAGGAGCGGCCCGCCCATCCAGCTCCGCCGTCTCGATCTAGATTGAAGCTACCTGAGCTTTATTCCTTCTAGACATTTCCATGTTGCCTTTATTTCGCTACTTTCTTTACAAGTTTCTCACCTCCTCCCTTGACCATCACTAATAATCACAGGCTAGTCGCCAACTAGCTTTCACCCATTCATCCCTGGTCGAGGGCGGGCTGGTTCATAAATCCCTCTTGGCTTCGGTTGGGAAAGGGAGGGCGGGTAACGTATACATTTCCCTGCCCTTCTCGATTTATAATACCCACCCACACTTTCCTCTATCCTTTTATACACTCGCAAGGGGATGTGAAGTGGCATCTTGAGGCACCCCCCCCCCCACCTACCCCTACCGACCCTTATGACAAGAGGACGGTTTGCAGGTATACATATATCTTCCGCACACTTTTATTTGGTCTAGCTTTAAATTCCAGACCAAAATCCACCAAATCAGGGTATAGATTGCCATACCTGTGGAAGACACTGAGGCAAGAACAATATCTATATTAGGTCGAAAAGAAAGTTCTGTGGTTTATATGAAGGTCATTTATATTGCTCGATACAAAACCAAGATTTCGCGATCCAATGTTTTGATCTTTCTTTACATACTTCCTGTGAAAGTGAATTACATTTTAAGCACAAGTTCTCACATTCAATTAATCTCTATTTCAGTATTACTAAACCAATAATAATAATATAACGATTATGACAAATATCGCTATCATTTCTGACACCACAAGTACACTTGTATATTATAGAAATATTTGTCTGACAATATCATTAATTTGCCTCGGAAAATGATACGAGTGGCATCGTAACCCGTCAGTGCACTAACATTGTCTCAGAGCGTTCCAATTCTCCGCTTCCTCTCGGAAGTTAAAAATCTCAGTTTACGACGAATTTCGACCAACTTTTTGGCGGATTGAAGCCGGGCGTGAAGGCGAACACGGGACAAATCGAGCCTCGAAAGATTCGGATATGTCGACGTGTCAGCATAAATTAGGGAATAAGAAAAGGGATAATGTGGCCCTACTGGTGGCAGGTGAAACAAGGACATGTAGGAGCACTTTGGGGTCAGTTGTGTAGTAGAGGGTTTCCAGGTAAGGAGAAAGGGAACTAACCTGATGGCGCAGGAGATTCGATTTAAATATAAGCGAAAACTAACAAGAGCAAAAGTTTTTTTAAAGGGTTACTTGTGGAAGTGGTACAATTAGGGAATGTGTAATATATAAAAAGTAAATAGCAAAAAACGGGAGATACTTAGGGAGTGGGTAGCAGATGACTAAAACGAAAATTCAGAGTTTATTTTAAATGTTGGGGATGTGGGTTACAACGATTTTATATTTACGTCTATCGAGGGGAAACATGCACCATGCATACTCCCCCCCCCCCAATAAATGAATGCATTTCTCTCTCTTGCGGCGACCGCGTTTTCGCGACTCTAGCGAACAGACTAACTCTGAATCTTTGAATTTGGCGCATATGAGAAGATATTTTACCAAGGCAATAATTTTATTGACGAATCGCAGCGTCACAGATCAAACAACGAATGCAAACGAGCAAAACCAAAAAATAAGTATATTCTTCCTTCAATTTACAATCACCGAAATTTTATGTCCCTTAATTCTTAGGCGGCTTTATACACCATTGGCCAAAAGTGTAAAGTACACCTTATAGATTTATAGATATATTTAACATATTTAATCAAAACATTCAGAAATATGTAGGAAAATAATGGTTATTTTGCTAGACGTTTGAATATTTGATTAATCGGGTCGCCCAGTTTTCTAGGACTCTATCGCGCCCATATGCCTACATGTCCTGGAAACCAGCGGAAAGTAATCTCTACATCCGCTCGGCTCGCTGTAACCGGAGCATCACGAACACCATGAACCAGGTAGGGGGGAGGACATGAAAATACCCAGATAGCACTTAGAGAGCTTTGTGAGTCGATAAAGATCCCAATCGGGTCTCCGAACCGGCCACGACGTGTTATTTCTGGTACTGAGTGGTGTATTGCAATCAGCTCGGCTGCAAAGATAGAGCCTGGTAGAGCCCTGCTGACTTAAAACAGCGGGATACAGCGTGGAAGCCGACCCCCTCCTGGGACTTGGAGTCATCTCTGTATACTGGCACGGATCCAGGGTGACACGAAGTGTGCTCCAAAGAGGCCGAACGCAATGATCCCAGCACAGTGAAAGCTTGGGGAGCAAGGGCGTGGCTACAAATAGTCAAAGGTGGTAGGTACCGTCCAGGATGACGTCCTGGGCAGAACCAGAGGTACCACCGGCACGAGAGCTACACCGAGCTCTCGACGGCAAAGGCACAATCGATATCGGCCACGGAAGCAGTGAGAGCCACTAGCAACTGAGGGTGGCACCGGGCCTTCCAAACAAGCGCATAATGCATTGGGTACGGAGCAATGCGAGTGGCATCTCCATGGCATCGAGAAGTAGGCTCTCAGTGAGGAAAGTGCGGAAGGTACCGGTCGGCTGGCGAGGGCCGGTGTAGTGGATCGAGTCCACCTTCAGCAATACACACTTGGCTGCGGATGCGTAAAACTAGCATCCGTAGTCAAGCTTCCAATGAACAAAAGATAGGTAGAAAGGTAAGACAATAGACCTATAACGGAACGAAGAATGGGCATGGCGCCGATACAAAAGATCCTAAAGCTATGAAAATGAGCCTCCCAGGGGAGACCTAGGTCTAACAAAAGACCAAAGGAACTGTGAGAATTCACCACTTCCAAGAGAGCTCCGTTTAGGAACAAACCCGGATCGGAGTGGAGGCGTGGATGGGGGCAGAATTACACCACCTTAATCTTGGCCGAGGAAAACCGAATTTTTTAAATTTTAAGAGCCCATCTGGTGATTGCCTACTAGGGCAAAAGTCGCCATAATTAACGGAAAAGCCTAATAATAGGCTATATTAAAAAACAAGAAAATGACAAATAACAAAGATAAAAAAGGAACAAAGGCATGAAAAAGCTTAAAAAACAAGGAAGCGCGCTCCGACGTCGGGAATAGGCCTGCCTTTCCCTGGCGCAGGAACATGAAACCTACAACAACGAGTCAAATAAAGTGGAGGAGCGGCCTTCTCCAAAAAGTCATATAGTCCGCAAGTTTGTGTGCACGAATCTGTCCCGAGTACAAGGGACAAGCAGTAGCGACCCCGCTCGTCCCGGTACCGTGACAGGTGACTTGCACGAAGATAACCCAGACTGGGACATTCAACAAGAATATGCCGAACAGTCTGGGGGAGTGCTTCAGAAGCCATCGCGGCATTGCGGGGGAGGTCCATGGGAACAGTCGCGGCGCAATGGCACGCAACTTTAAGGTCCCAACACGACAGTCTGCCTCTTATTTGACAATCATCCAGGAGTGCTGCCCGTATTCCTGCCATGTAGTCGGTGTGAGAAAGAGCAAAACGCTGGTCTGGTCACTCAGTTCTTTCGAACTCTTTGGCGCCCTCATTCCCCGCAATTCGCACATTTCCAGGAACCCAGCAGAAAATAATCTCGACATCCACTCGACTCGCCAAAACCGTGGCGTCACGGATATCGCGAACCAGGGGGTGCGGAGATTCCAAAGCCCCGAGAGTACTCAGGGTGCTTTGTGAGTCGCTATAAATCATAATACAGTCTCCAAATCGGGCACGTCGCCTTATCTCCCGTATCAAGAGCTGTATTGCAACCTGCTCGGCCGTGAAGACAGACGCAGCACCTGGTAGAACCCCGCTGACTTCAAACAGAGGGGATACGGGTTGGAAACCGACCCCCTCTTGGGACTTGGAGCCATTGGTAGACACTGGCACGGTTCCAGCGTGACAAAAAGTATACTCCAAAAGGGCCGGACGCAATAATCCCGGCGCTGTAGAAGCTTTGGGAGCAGAGGCGTGGCGAGAAATAGTCAAAGGTGGTACCTTTCAGGGTGGCGTCTTGGGCAGAACCAGCCTAAGAGCTATACCGAGCTCTCGAACGAGTTTCCTGGCACTAAAGCCAAAGGACTTAGGGTGTGACTGGCATCGCTCGGCGGCATAGGCACCGACGAGATCAGCTGCGGATGCAGTGAGATTTGTTATTTAGTGAGGGAAGCGCCGGGACCGTGCGTAGAGGCGAATAATGCATTGTGCACGGCACAGAGCGAGTGGCATCTCCTCGGCATCGGCAAGTAGGCTTTCAATGGGAAACGTGCCCAAGGCACCAGGCGCCAGGCGAGGGCCTGTCTGGTAAATCGAGTCCAACTTCCGCAATACACGCTCGCCTGCGGATGCATTAAACTCGCATCCGTAGTCAAGCTTCGAACGAAGATAGGATCGACAGAAAAGTAAAGCAGTAGCTCTATCAGCACCGGAGGTGCTGAACGTCACGGAATGAATAATATCCACGGGGCGAGTACAAGAGACCCTAAGGCTGCGAATTTGAGCCTCCCAGGTGAGGCTTCGGTCAAATTCAAGACCAAGGAAACGGTGCTCGTACACCACTTCCAGGCGAACCCAATTTAGAAACAAGTCCGGGTCAGAGTGGAGCTGCGGATGGCAACAGAAGTGCTCCACCTTAGTATTGGCCAAGGAAAACCGAAGCCTGTGCGCTTCGGCATAGCTAGAGTTGAGGTTCAAGGCCTGTTGGCGTCGACGCTCCAGAGTTGGAATCTGGCCGCCCCGCCCCCTAAAGGTCGTTCACGTAGATGCTCAGGGCAAAGCGCGTGACACTGAGGACACCTAACTGCTGGACACCCTCTTCCTGCCCCATTGGGCCGGAAAGGCCCCCCCCCCGACACCCGTACGCGGAATCTACGATCTCGCAAAAATTCAGATATAAAGATTGGGAGGCGTCCCTTCGCTCCCATCGTGTGGAGAGTCTCCATGATACCGCATCGGCATGCGGTATCATAGGTCTTCTCCAGATCGAAAAATACAGTAGCGTAGTGCTGTCTACGAAGGAAGGCGTCACAGACGGCATTTTCCAGCCGGAGCAGCGCAAGCCGAAGCCGCATTGTGCGGAAGACAGATGACCTCGGCTGTCCAGAAAAAAAGGCTAATCTAACATTTACAAATTTCTCCATCAACTTGCACTTGCACGAAGTTAGAGAGATCGGGCAGAAACCGGCCGGGGTAGAGTGATCTCTCCTCTGTTTGCAAAAGGTGAGCACTCTAGCGATTCGCCAGGAGTCTGGGAGGATACCTTCTAACCATATCTTGCAGGAATGCCATGCCTCGCTCATCTAAGTTTCGAAGCATGGCATATGGGACAGCATCCATTCCAGGGGCGAGACCGCGCATGAAAGGAGAGCAAAACGCAACTCACTCAATCTAAACCTGTCGTTGAAGGGTTATCTGCCTCTGGAGGTAAAACCCAGTCGGCGGTTTTCAGTCATCACGACGTGCATTGAATGCTCACGGAACAGCATATCGAATAAAGAATGTAGAGAAATCGGTCGCGAAAGACAATGCCACGGACGCAGGGTCCGAGATTGCGGTCCCTTTCTCTTAGAGAAGAGGATGGGGGTCCTGTAAAAACTTACGCCGAATCTTTTTCACTCGCTTCTACAACTTTGCAAGAGGGGTTTTCCCGTTAAGTGAAGACACGTATGCTCGCTGGTAAGAGCCACCCGAAATCGTTCGGGCGGCGCTTATAGCACATGTAGCCATATCTCTTATGTCTGAGGGACGTCTCACACTCGAACGACCAACAAGTTGACTGCCTTCAAAACGACCATACCTTCTAGGAATTGTAGTTAGTCCGAGGGAGATGAAGTTGCTGAAAAAAACTCAATCGACTCATCCACCTACCTAAACTACTCGACTGGGACAGAGGCGGGAGTCTCCCGCGTCCAAGTAGGCTGACGATAGAATGTACGCAGAAATAATAGTATACCTCCTGTCCAAGTATAGCTACACTGCCCCTGCCTGAGAAGGAGGTAATTATAGCAAAGAGAAGAACGGAGATATCATGACGGATGTAAATCACACATTCTCCTGCCTAGCCCCCATACCTTGGTGGTGGGGGTTGTGGAGGACCGGGAGCGCCCGGGGTGTGTCGAACCCAAACAGGGTTCTAAATGTTAGAGAAATCGACCGTGATCGTAGGCCTGGAAGGAGGAGGAGCAGAGGGGGCCTTATTTAATATTGAGGCGTATGCCGTCCCAGGTAGCGCTGGGCCAGGCCCAAGTCCATAAGCTCGCGAAATGAGAGACAAGATTGCTTTGATGAAGCAGTGTGCGATACTTAGCAGTTTACACACTTGGCCAGCCATGATATGGGCTTATCGTATACGGCCTTTGCGCAACTTGCACAGACTTCGGATAAACATGACTTTGCACATTTACAGGAGCAATTCGTATGACCGAAGTAGTGTCAGTAGTCGCACCTCCGCAGCATTGGCACTATTGACTTCACGCGGTCGCGATACCAACAGACACGCACTGACTGAGAGAATCTGTGTCGACGAGTGTAAGGTTGGATCTCGAGCCACACACCTGTTTTTTCATCACACGATCAACCTTGAGCGCGTTACCTTCGGCTTTCTACCAGTCAATCCAACTAAAACTCTCCTTTGATGGAGCATGTGGCTTTTGGCCAAATTGCTGTCATCAGTGGAGTGAATAACTAAAAAGTGGATGAAGCCAGCGGCTAAAAAACGCCAGTTAATCTCTGAATGAGGCACCCCAAGGTAATCAAAACTCAGCTCAGCGCACTTGCGACTTTGCTCTCGGTCTAGGCCTCCACGCCCGAGGGCGTCTCGGGGACGGGCGTGCCGCCGATGAGGGAGAAAAAAAAACCCTTGTCCTCTTTGATTTCTTCCTCTTGCCTCTCTTTTTCTTTGGATAAGGAAGCGGGGAGTGAAATTCATAGGGTCTAAGGCCGGTCACGAACGTCACCGGAGTCGGCATGCAGACTCCTATTAACGTATTAAACTTCGAGTCTATGAGATGCGTGAGAAAGGCCCAGGAAAAGATGAGGCCTCTTTCCGCTCTACGGGGGTTGTGGTGGGTCACTTGACCGCAACGGGAGGGGAGGGGAGCAAGGCGGCGCGTCCGCTGACTTGCCGCATTCTTAGCGGGTCACTGAGAAGGCAAAAGAGGACCCGCCTGAGGGCAACTCTACAAAAATGGGTAAGGGGAAAATCCCTTAACCTGTCAAAAATGGAGAGGGTGAAGCATCCTCTCCTCTGGAAGAGGCTTGGATGGACCCGTGAGAAAGCACGGAGAGTTGGCACCTCCATCACAAAAGTGGAGCTTCCCGGGGGCGGCTCCGAAAATAACCAAAGGGGAAATCCTTTTTTGCCGCATTCAGAAGGGAGGAGGGGAATCCATCCACCTTCTCGTCCGCCGCAACATCAAGGTCAGGCGATGATTGGGAAAGAGAGACGTAGTCCGAAGTTTTTATGAAGCTGTTGTAAAGTTTGAAAGTCTGCCTGCCCACTGTAACTTCCTAAAGTCGTAACCACTAAAATGAAAAATGGGGGTTGGTGGGCTATATCCCCGCGTCCAGTCGCTCCCCGTTTCGAGTTTTCAGGGATCCACCCTTACTGCGTTAAAGAAAGTATTCGCAACCTAGGACAACGACGCACACTGACCAGAAGTTACCCAGTGGCCGGTCCTCCCCCAAATATGGTAGCTTCCAACTGGAAAGCAAGAGAGGCAGGGCGACAGGACGGTCAGGATCTGAAGATCTGTTGTGGCAGACGTGGAGACGGGACCCGAGGCTTTTCGTTGGTCTAGCAGTCAACAAGGCAGTAAAGCCCGCTCGCCACAAGCGGTACAGTCTTATGCACCCGAGAGCGGCCACAAGGGTATAGTCAGTCCATTACACGCAGGGAAGTGATTATTGGAGACAAAACCGATATGTGCATTATTCGCGCACCAGCGCCAGGATCCCCTAAAGGCCTGATCTCTTGCAACCTGCGAGCATTAGAGGGCGTTGTTTATAGAAGTGTTAAGGTCTCTCTTCTGACACGACATGAGGTAGCTGGTCAGGTCCTTAAGCCTAGACCATGGGTTAAGGGAATGTTCGTAGAGAAAAATGAATGTTGAGAGGGAGCGAGGAGGCGCACCAACAACTACTTCAGGCCGCCCCGTCAAAGATTTCTTTTCAACTCACTGACAGGGCTTCTTTAATTTGCACTCAGACAGGAGGGACGTGTCGTCAAGGGGGGGACCAGGCGAGGGAGGAGTCCATCATCTCCCCATGAGTCCTCGGGGGCCCGTGCCACCTAAGGAGGACCTTGCATAGGGGAGGGCTCAGGTTACAGGATTTAGAAGGAACGATCCCTAAGAAGCGTCGCTACACAAATGACAATGATCGCCACAATAATTACAAGGCCCTCTAGTGACAAGATAAGGACCGTCAGAGGAATGACACGGATCACTACACGAATGACATCATCATCTACATCAGTGACAAGGACAGGTTCAAGAAGGAAAAATACTACCATACGAATGGCAAGAACTGCTACACGAATAGCAAGGACCAATTACACGAATAGAAAGGATCGGCTACACGAGCGAAAAGGACACGTCTAGAAATGACAAAAAGTGATAAATAATGACGAAAACTATTATTGGAATGTCGAGGGCCGCTACACGAAGCGAGAAATTAACGATAAGGACAATTATACGAATGAGGAAGTGCTACATGAATAACATGGACCACTACAGAAGTGAAAAGGATTGCTCAAGAGCTGCTACATAAATGACATGGACCACTACATGAGTGAAGATGATTGTTCAAGAACCGTCAAGGGTCACTCCATGAATAACAAAGATCGCTACACACATGATAAAAACTACTGCTCCCATGGATAATACTGCTACACGATTGACACAGACCACTTCACAAATGACAAGGACCACCCTGTGAATAACTATGACCAATATACGACCGACAAGAACCGCTACACGAATGACAAGGATCACTGTACGAATCCAAAAGCCAGAATGTAATACCCAGCAGGATGCTGGTTAAAACTCCTGACAGGACAAAGAAACACTTCATAATTAAGGAACTAAACTTAAAATAATGTAACAAAGGCCTTTTCTCTCACTGGGTAAACCATGAGAAGGGGAAACAATCAAACAAAAATATGAATAAATAGGAAGATCAGAGAGGGGAAACTTGACAAAAATTGCATAAATAAATCTCATCAACCAAAAAAAATAATAGGGATAGGAGGGTGTATTCAGAATATCCTGTAACAAGCTTGTACAAGGAACAGAGACTCAGTAGAACGAACTTATTAAACTCCCTTGCCTAAAGTTCCCCCTGCTGGGGAGCTATGGAACAAACAAATGTGCTGGTGTTTGTTGCCACCTTCGTTCTATTTTTAACGAATTCTTGCTGCGATTCAATGGTGAACGGGACCATGATTTCTTTATCTAGGTCGAATCAACTACAGTAAATAAACTTGATAAATCAAACTAACGAGAAAGGGTCCCACTGAACTCCATTTTTAAGACCGCGATATACCACCAGGATCTATAAAGAAGCCATCGAAGGTAAAATAAAAATGATAATGTCATGTTTAGAATCAGTTACAAAAGGTTCGAAGCAATAAATCTCAATAATCACTCAATCACTTCAAACAACGTCGTCATAAAACTTAATAAAATAAATGCGCGCACCGTTTCTCACGAGAGAATAGCGGGTGCCAAGCATCGGAACAGTGCGGTTGACTTCGTTCTCGTATGAGCCAGACACAGTTGCAAGACTCCGAGGAAGGAAAAAAACGTGAGATGAGTGATTCAAGCGGGAGTACTGACAAGCAGCTTCGAAAACAACGACCAGAGGGATAAAAATAACGAATATAGGGATTGTAAAAAGAGAATAGTAAACTAATATTCGCAAAAACGGACTAAAATAGCAAAATAAACTGAATGCGCGAGTGGAAAGGAGACAAGGAGGGTTCAAGAAAAGGGAACACGAGACCCCTGCCACAATCTCCAACTGATAGGCTCATGGACACAAGTAGATGTGTCTGTTGCCCTTGAATTAAACACTGCCATCCTAACCGTTTTTATGCGGCGCTGCCAGAATCACCAACCGCCTTGCGGTGCATTAATAAAAAGCGAGTAAATACAGCGAAGGCCGCGCACCCGGAATTAGTGTTCCTTTAAGCGTTATACAAAATGACGGTAATGGGCGGGGTTGTCACGGATGCCGTCCAGTTAGACCAAAGAATAAACCCTTAGTGAACGAGATGCTACAGCACATAACAGGCCATCGCCACGAGGAGCCAATTGTGCGTGGGTAAAATTGATGTGTGGCTTTGTGTCTGATCGGGAATAGAGGGGCGGGGGTTTTCTAGTGGCGATGATACGCGCCAACCCCATGATGTGCGAAAGCGGTTACACTTCTTTTGTATTGCTCGGTGGACCGGGAAAGGCAAAGGTGACACAGGACAAGGTCGGGGCTAAGAAGGTAGAATGCCTCATGAGAAACACCCGTTATGCCCGTGGAAAGGAAGGACGCTGCCATGCGCCAATAAGAATGTGGAGGAAGAAAATAAGCCATAAGTCATCCTTAACGGCTCAAGTCCGGCTCGGTCATGGCATTCATGGGGACGAGGGCACAAGCGTCCCCTTGACGGGGTTCCACCTGCGAACAATAGAGTTCCAAGATTGCCCCATACACACCATCTCCAGGACTGCGAACGATTCCCAACCACCGCCCTAATAACATACATCTTTTTTTACTATTATAGATCTAAAATAGCTGATATACAGACCCTCTCACAGACAGCCCCCTTCCCAACTCCCTACTTACCCCACACAACTCGATCAGCCATTCTACGCATTCAATTCAGTCAGCAGAAGAAACCACCTAAACTTTTCACACTTTCGCTACTTAAATTTCGCACACACGCATCAAGATAGTCCGCTTTAAGACTCAACGAGGCCTAATAGTCAATAAGAAGCGAGATATGTAAACGCACCGCTGAGATTATACATTAAGGGGGCAGCCAGACATGGCCACCCTCTAAGACGCGCAGGTGACATCATGGCTGTGGTATTCTTGATATAAATAATAATAACCCATGTGAAGACATGAAGAGATTAAACACAAGTATCGATGTGAAAATTGGATTTATTAGGCATAATAAATAAATGTATCACCATCAATTAAACGTTGAAACTAAGATCCGCGAACAATACTAAATATCAACAGATCCCAAGATGCCTGGATGAACATTATAAAAAGGATCGTCAACATAACATGCAAATATAGTAGTAGATGGACGATAACGAAAGGATTTTTAATATGTATTGAAGTGTAAAGTCATGAGATAACAGTATATATGCAAATGCAAAGGTGGGCATGGAATAACAGTATGCTAATGCAAAGGTGAGCAGAAATATTTTACCGTGATGTCACAGAAATTCCCAAATTTGTATTAGTTGTGATTTGACATCGAGGGTCAGCGTGAACACAGGCTAGGCTGTTCATGGCAAGGCGACGTGAATTATCGGGATTCGAACGGGGCATAATAGCGGGTACTAGATGGATGGAACATTCGATTCGTGAGCTGTAGGGACATACAACTTCCCTCGATCTACGGTCACTTGTGTATCTAGAATACCTCATGGAAAGAATTACCGCCTACCTTTGACAGTAGATTTTTGCATCAATTTAAAGCTCCCATCTGACGGCAGTCAGCAAGGTCACAGTCGACGAAATTCTGAACGCCTATGTTTAGTCTACTTTAAAAAAAAAACAATACAAAAATGAACAAACATGCAACTAACAACCAATAAACTAAATCGCCTCCACCAAAAACTCACATTTCACACAAGCGGTAGCGAAGAAGGATGGTACCGCTAGCGGAGGTACCTCAGACTAGAATATTCGCCCCCAAAATGCTCACTGCCATGGGGACTAAGCAATTTTGACAGAAAGGTTCAGAGTTGAGTTTAATCAAATGACGCTGAGTCCCTATAGGGTTTGCGGTGCAGAGACTTTAGGGTAGGCCTACGGAAAAAGCCGGGGCGCAATGCCACGCAACATTAAATTCCAGTCAGAGGTCTATCATTATCTCCCCGTGCAGCCAGAATAAATGTCCTAATTCCTGCAATGAAGTCAGAATGGGAAAGAACAAAAGAATGGTCGGTCTGCAGAGCGAGTCTGTGGACCTATCAGCGCGTTCATTCCCTGCAAACCCAGTAGAAGACAATCTCGACATCGACCTGGATCGCAACAGCCATGGTTTCACGGATACTACAAACCTGAGGAGCGGACATTCTAGTGCCCCATGGGCACTGAGCAGGCTGTGAGTCGCTATAAATCACAATTCGGTCTCCGAACCGGGCCCAGCGCACAATTTCCCGTAAAAAGATGTGTATTACAACTCGTTTGACCGTAAGGAAAGATGCAACGCCTGGTAGAGCTCCGCCGGCTTCAAACAGAATGAAGGTGGCACGTAAGACGATTCGGCCTTTGGATATGGAGACGTCCGTGTACATTGGCACAGCTCAGTGTGACACGACATAAATCCAAGTATGACTTTCACAATTCCGCATGTAGATGCTCTGGGAGCAGAGAACTAGTGACATTGAAAGATCCTCTAGGGTAGCGTCCTGGGCAGAACCAGAAGTGCCATCGGCCGGAGAGCAACACCGACCTCTCGAAGGAGTTTTCTAGGCCTAAAACCAAAGGGATTAGGATATGAGTGACGTCTCTCGGCGACAGAAGCACCATCGAGATAGGCCGCGAACGAAATAAGAGCCGCTGCGACTCGGAGAGATGCTGAACCCGCGCGCACGGGTTAAAGGTCAAAGCGAGCTGCATATCCCCGGCATCGACAAGGAATGTGCGGAAGGCAGCAGGCGCCAAGCGGGGACCGAGGTGGTGGATAGGGTCCATTTTAGGTCATAGAGAGCCATTTATAATTCTGGACGCAAATTTCTACCCCGGAGAAGGCGCATAGGATGCCGGTTTGAACAGGTTTGGTACCAAATGGCCCTCGGCATTGCGCGCAACCGGGATTTGGGTGTAAAAGGAAACGAACGAAAATAAGGAGGGGAAGAGTAGAAGGCGAAAGTTGAGAAAAATACAGGCATGCTGAAAACAACCACCAAACCAAGGCCAAGAGATAGGGGCCTGAATGAAAGTAGATCGGCGACTAGCCCACAAAATTTAGCCGCCACCCAATATTGATAGGTGAGAAGGGGCTTGCAAAGTGGCGAAAAGAGTAAAATGAAAATATCACGAAGGAATAAAGCCCAGGTAGTTTCAATCAAGCTGGCAGGGGCACTACGACCGGAAGGGCGTCCGCCCCTCTCGGTACCAGGTATAACATACCACACGGGGCACCCTCTTTCAGGGGATAAGGAATGGAAAGAAGCTAAAAGGCGTAAACGAAGGAAATCAAAGTGGCAACAAAATAAAATACGATTAAGTGCAGACAGCAGAAAGTCAGCAAATTGAAGTTTGAGAAAAAAAAGAAGGATTAGGACAATTTCTCGGTCGTAGCAAGGAAAACAGTAATCCAACAATCCTCTTGCAGCATATGGTTAAAAACTTTTTCTACTACTACTTTTCATAAATCCTTTTGGTACCTTTTGAGTCACTACCCGAGCGTCTGTCATTTTTTAGACACGTAAACAATATGTGTCATCTATTCTACATCCCTAATGGGGATCACCTCAATCAATAGAACCCCGTTCGTCATCAACGATATCCTTGGAAGTAAACCAACAGATTAAATCACATAAAATAACGCAATCGAGATAACAACCAGTAGAAGCGCGCCACTTACATACAAAACAATCCACATCGTCAACTGGCCGAAGTAAGTCACCGACTACATAATTTCAGGGGCACACAAACTGAATAAACAGGCAGAGAAGCGGGCATACCCGCTCTAGCAGTTAAGAAGGCGGCGGGATTTCTGACCCGCTGCATCCTGCCAAACAGCTGGAGCAAACTGGTTTACAAACTAAACAAATCTTAGCGCCAAATCGAACGATACTCGCTTTGTCATCAACTTCCCCATTCAAGGCGCCACTCAGCAGCAGCCAAACAAAGTATACGCCTTAATTAATTTTTTTTTAACCCGAATGGCGTAAGGAATTTGGAGTTAGAGAGAAGCAGAAATGAGGAGATGATTGATATTCGATTGTATAAGAGATTCAGAACATAGATGGAATTTAGTATGGAACTCTTAACTGAGGAATGACATCAATTTTGAGATGGGAGACACCCAAGTTAAAATAATCCATCTAAAGATTCGCCAATTACATAGTTGGAAAGGAATATGTAGTGAGAAGTCAGGGGAAAATAAGACAACGAAAGGGACTGGGTTTATTCTAAATACCATAGAAAAAGATCGGAAAACCATGAAATGCAGTGGGAGTTAATATAAGAAAAGAGAGTCTGCAAAAAGCTAATCAATAGGCTATGCGAGACAGCTCCTGTTAAAGAGAAGCGTGTTACAGGTAAATTGATGAACGGAAAATACCCCTATATACAATGTAACGATGTATAAGGGAGGGAAAACCTCCTGACGGGTGGCAACTGGTCCAAGTTTTAGCAGGGGCATTATTGCCCATGAACACCTGCCCCCCCCCCTCCCATCTGCGAAGAAAAACGCAGAAGGAAGATCCCGTTACCCCTTGCGGGATCGAGAATGGCAAAAATATAAGTTTCGTAGACGGCTACAGTCGCGTGGATTGGAATTACTTGCCATGGATTTATCGCAAGGGCTGTTGTAGTAGTTAAAAACAATGTGTGGCATACATAACGAAATGGGAAGTTTGGATGGAAGCAAGAAGCAGAAACAACTATACTGGTACACGAGTTAGGATGAATTATTATTAGAAACACGAATGTTGTTGTTGCTGTTTATATATCTCCGGGAGCAGATGGAATCTCTTTGATCCTACAGCGAAATAAAGGACTCTTCTTCAACTTTTTTTTTCTCTTGCCTTAGACGATGGCTAGAGTTTAAAAAAACACAGCCTTGCCCCCCGGGAAGTTAGAAAAACATATAATCCAACGAAGCTATTCCAATATTTAGGAAGGAGATTGAATAATAAAAAAATGAGCGAGATGGAGCATTAAACTGCCGGGAACAAGTTCGCAGAAGGAACTCGACCATAATTACTAACTTAAACCTAGGCGGAATTTAGGGGCAGTTAAGAGTTAATGATAACTGATAAAGGTTAGTAACTAGTATGTACGACTCTAGGGAGACCCCCCCGCCTCCGGCGCTACTTGACTGATAAGGAGAGAGGAGCTTAACAAACGCTCCGTTGGGCCGGAGTGGTTATCGATGGTTCAGGTACGAGGTAATAGGAGGGTTCGAACTTTACTTGCAATTGAAGTTTTGATAAAACAGATTGAAGGGATTGCGGGGGAAGGGGCTAGAGTGACTTGAGAAAAATGAGAAATACCCGGTCACCAGCTGCCTGTAAAAACAAATGCAAAAATTAATAGTTTATTATATATATATATATATTCGTATATACCGGGGGTCCCAGAAAAAGTTAACCGTACTTTGAATTAGTATAACTCAAAAACTATTGGAGATGTTTGGGTTCCGTAAAAAGTGTTTTATTTAACAACTATTTATCTGTCGATTCTGGAAATTTCATTAAATTCCATTTTATGACATCGATACACTAAACTTTTACATAGAAACGCTTTGAATTGCTTAGTAAGCAATAACGACTGGACCATATGACAGCGTGGCTGAAAAAACACTGTAAAATAGCATAGGCTTTACTTGAAGAATAACACAGTGACCTAGGCTACCTAGGCTCCCTACGCTTCTCTTGAACGTGTACTGTGGCAAACCGCAAGAAACAGAAAAACAGGATAATTTTTCTTCAGAAATGGGAAATGTTATTTCCTAATTCGCAAAAAATCCGCATAGGGGTGGGATTCGAACCGTGAACACTGAGGCAGCGAGTAACCGCTTTGATCTTAATTAAACCATACCTTAGACCACTCGCCTACGCGGAAGACAAAAATCTTCCGAATAAACAAGCTTTTTTACGTTTCTCTTCGCAAGGTCGATCGGGACTATGAAAGAGAGAGAAATTAATATGAAATTCAAAGGGCAAAGGAGAGTTGAGGTAAACACGGTTTAATTGAGATCAAAGCGGTTGCTCGCTGCCTCAGTGTGCACGGTTCAAATCCTACCACTGTAGGGATTTTATTTTGCAAATTAGGAAATAACATTTCGGAAGAAAAATTATCCTGTTTTTCTATTTATTGCGGTTTGCTGGATTTATTTCATCATTCTTTCGCGTTCATGAAAGATTTATACATTGTATATTCACCGCCTGTTTACCTCAACTCTTCTTTGTCCTTTCAATTCCCTATTAATTTCTCTCTCTTTTATCATTCCGATCGACTTTGCGAAGCAAACATTAAAAGCTTGTTTAGGAAGATTTTTGTCTTTCGCGTAGGCGAGTGGTCTAAGGGATGGTTTAATTGAGATCAAAGCAGGTGTTCGCTGCATTGAAGACTGATCTCTTGTGCCCTGAACGCTACAAGAGATCAGTCATCAATGCTTTAGTTAACAGGGCAATTTCCCATTCATCCTCGTGGACGGCTGTTGATCTCCAACTTAAGAGGGATTCCCAAGTTCTCGTTAATAACAGCTACCCACAAGAATCCATCGACGCCACCATAAAAGAGGAAATGAAATTGGCTGCTGGTCCTGGCGTCCGGTCTACTCCGAAGAAGAATAATATCGGCCTTTATTACAAGGCCAATATGAACACCGGCTAGCGTGAAGACGAAAAGGCTCTAAAAGCCATTCTCCATCGTAATGTGACCCCAACCGACCCTAATACGGATATAAATCTGACTATATACTACAAGACCAAGAAGACAAGTAGTTGCATCATGAAGAACAGCTGTCTCCCTCCGACGAGCGAACTCCAGGAGACTAGCGTCGTGTACGAATATTCGTGCAAAGTCGGTGACTGAGAACACCGCAATTCAAAGTAAACCTGAGTAACCTCCACAACCCTGTCAAGGCGATTGACAGTTCACCTTCAAGATGGCGCGATTAAAAAACACACACACACTCTCATGGCACTACCCTAACCCGTGAAAAGCTGAATAAGGACACCTCCATCATCCTGAGACTCCAAAAACGCAGAAGATTGCGGATGGCCGAAGCCGTCATTATTCAAATGAAGAAACCGGCAATTAACGTGCAACTTCAGCCGGAAACCATACTCTCGACATCTCAGAGTTGACCGCCGTTAAAAGAAGCACGTTTTCAAACTTTCATTTTCCTTTGCCAGAGAACTAGATCGGAGCGACAAATAGTCAGACTATTATGAACTATGAACGATGTAAGTGGGTAGGGGATAAAAAAAGGGTGTGGGGAGGGATAGCTGAAAATAGACAAGTGGTGAAAAGAGAAAGAAGTGTGGTAGGGTGCAAAAAGATCCTAAGTGCCTGGTGATGAGGCCTATCGCTTTTAAATATTTTCTTGTTTTGTGGTTCCTCTGTTGTCTTTGGAATAGTTTATATTATTATGGCGTTCAAGCCATTTGTCTTCAAAAAATTAATGTTCTTGGATAGGTTATGCGCATTTGCTTGGTAGTAATAAATTACTTTAATCACTTTTAGTATTATGCTTAGTGTCTGTTTTTTTTTTTGTATATCTTGTAGTGAGTGTAAATCTTGTCTTTTGTTTTTTCTTTGATTTCTTCGTTATAGTTGGGTGGCTTCATCGGTGAATTTGCTGTCGATATTTGGTGAATTCTTGTAGAAATCGGTGAGGTTTCGTAATTAGGTTTTCTTTTCTTGGTTCGGGTAAAAATATTCTTATTATCATGTGTAGAACGGCACTTCTGCTCCGCCAGCTAAAAGCACAGCGGAGCTCGGAAATTTGGCGCGACATTACCTCTTATGTTCTGGTTAATCAATCATTTGGACGATATCATCGTTCAATTCTCGATTAATCAGTTGCTGTATATTCCTTGTCCGTTCTTCTATAATAAAGTTAATGGGACTTAACCCCGCCTCCCGGTGCAGCTCTTCCTGGCGTCTTCTTTCTCGCCCGTGTACCTATAATTAGGTACACACATTTGTTCTGCACCACTGTAGTTTCCTCTTTTGTCTTCGAGACACACGAGAGGGCGAAAGCGCGGTATAGCAGCGTCGATCTTACAAGTGCATTGTAGATTTTTTTTTTTTCTTATTGCTTTCACGGAGATTTCTGAACATGTATAGAGTTCTGACTGCAGCTGTGGCCTTGGTGATTCTTTAATGGACGTGCTTCGTGTACCCGGTTGAAGTAATCTTCATTTCGAGTACATTGCATTCCGTGGGGTAGGGATAGCGTCTATCCCCTACCCTGACATCGTATAATAGTCTCCTGCCTATAGGGACTACTTTGAACTTTTCCTGGTTCGTGCGGATTTTCCACCGGGCCTCGTAGGTGTTAAGGTTTTCAATTTCTGCTGCTGTCATACGAGCTTGCCAAGGCGCATTCCTCCATGTACAAGTGGGGTTCACAGGCGCTGGGACATCAGCGGTGTAAATCAAGTATAGAGTGAGACACAGGCCTTCCCTCTGTGGGAGGCCCGCAGTGAGCGGAAACTTGGGTCCTTCCGTGCACCCTAAACTGATATACGCCACTCTCTCCATGATATAGTCACAGAGTTCTAAGTTTTCACTTAGGCCCAGTCGTAAGATCTTGTACTGCATTCCCCGTTGCCACGCCTTATCAAACGCTTTTGATACATCCCGACAAACAATATCTACGTAACTTCTTTCCCATTTTGCTTGGGCTAGCTTTTCCGTGATGACATTAATCGCCATCTCCGTACTTCGCTTCCTCCTAAACCCGAATTGATATGGATGAAAGAGGAAGTTCTCCTCCAGGTGAGACATCAGTCTTCGGTTGAGGATCTTCTCGAAGAACTTCCCGCCAAATTCTAGAAGTGAAATTGGCCGGTAGCTTTCCTTCAATTTGGGTTCTTTCCGTGCTTAGGCAAGAAAATCATCTGAGCCGTTTTATAAGCATCTGGAAAGTATCCCGTGTTCAGACAGGCGTTAAATATCCTTATCATCCCTTCGATGACATTGGCTAGTGCCTTTTCAAAGTTTAACTTTGTAAGCCCCGATTGTCCTGGAGCTTTTTGACGGAATAAACGGAGCACACTGAGTAGTTCTTCTTCGGTAATCTCGGCGTCTCCGTCGCGCTGTCTATCCAGCTGTTGGTGAGGGTGCGTCTTGTGTATTTGGTCGTTAAGCTCGTCGATGATGTTGCTTTCAAACTCTAGGTCATAGTCTTCGTTTCCCTCCTAAGTTATACTGAAGATTTTTTCACAATAACTTCGGAATAGCTCTTCAATTCTTCCTTCTTCTGTTTCGATGTTTACGTCTTCTTTTTGTAGTTCGATCTTCTTCCCAGTCGATCCTTTCAGACGTCTGATCTTATTCCAAAATTCTTTGGGAGTTATTTCGTGATCGAGGCTGTCGATCGCATCATCCCATCGCCTTTATTGTTGTTCGAGGATCAACTGGTTGAGTTCTTCTTTGATTTCTTTACTTCGTTGCATTGAGTGAACTGATGCATTCCTGATGTTGATCTCGTACAATAATTTCAGTTCACGGTATAAATCCTTCATGTATTCGGTCCATCTGTAGGTGGAGATGGTCCTATACTCGGATTTAGGGATACAAGCCCTATCTGCATTGATGAGATAGTTATTGAGGTGGCCGAGTGCCTCGTCAATCTCGTTCAAGTTGGGCGGATCGTAGGCCTCGAGAAGGCGCGCGTACCATGTCCAGTCTGCTCTTCTGTAGTTCTTTTTGACTACAGCTGGAACTTGTATAGGGTTCCTGTTGATAGTGAGTAGGATCCCTATATGGTCACTACATGGTACCTGGACTGGTTCCATGTAGTAATTGAACGGTAGTTTACGTTTGGCCAGACAGATGTCTGGTTTTGTAGCACTTCCTCCTCTGACAAAGGTTGGGAAGTCGAGGCCTATTCGCTGGGCAATGTTTCTGTCCAGCAATAGGTCCAGGCTTCTTCCTATACCGTTGAAGGTCCTGTAACCGGATTCTCGTTGTCTGGCGTTCAGATCCCCTAGTAGGATTCTTCTAGATTTCTTATTTGCTTGTATTTAATCCCTTTCCTTATTACAATAGCGGCACCGTCAAACCGCTCATGCGAATAATTCGTGATCAACACATCGAAGTTCCAGATTTTCATTTCTGCATTACGCTTGTCGATCCCGTGTACCGATATTAAGATGATGTTTGCATCAATTTCTCTGAACACATTTCTGTAAAGAGTTCTTTTCATCGTCCAGTCGTTGGTATTAATTTTCAGTATCTTCAGGGCGTTCCGTAACATGGTGAATTGTTTTTACCTATGCTTCTTCTTATTCTTCTTGGAGGCTGGCGGGAGAGTTTTACTGTGCCCCGGCCTCTCGTGTTTCGGTGGAGGGCTTGGGTTTTTTGATTTGCTCTTCGTGGTACGAGTGCGTGGGCCCTCGCCACTGTCCGAAGAGGCTGATTCAACTCCTTCGTCTTTCTCCTCCGCAGACTCAGATTCCTCCGATGAAGGGGTCTCTTGGATTGCCTTCTCGAGAACATATTACACCTAGTTGTTGCTCCTGGCTACTGTCTCTTTGAAAATCCTCGAACATTTCGGGTTGTCGGGCATTTTCACTGAAGGTAGGCCGTTTTCCTTCAGTAAGGCATTTAAAACCTCGTTGTAGCAGCCTGGCTTGACTGCGTTAGCGACTTTAGCGTGTGTGTTACAGATCAGTATCTTAGCGCTTAGGTCGCTCGAGAGATTTAGTGGAGACGACGATGTTCTTCAAGGCTGACATCTTTTCGTTCTAAATTCATTTATTTTTTTGTAGTTATGTTCCTGTTCTTTGTTTTCAGGCATTCATGTCTTTGTGACAGTTTTTGCTTGATATATATTTCCGTATTGTATTGCTTTAGTTCTCCATCTGTCGGTATTCAGGTGTAGTATTTTTAGTTTGGTTGTCTCGTTTTCCATTTTGTCTAAATAATCTTGTTTCTAATTATTTCTTTGCATTTGTTTTTTTCACTTGCCATTTGTTATTTTTTCGAATATATCCTTCTTGATAATTTTGACGTGGTTGGGGAAGATCCTTATTTTGTTTGGTTCCAGTAGTTTTTGGATAATCCTTTCATCATGGTATATCATGCAATTCCATTTGCAGGCACCTTTTCGATACATTTATATATATATCGTTCAATTTAGTACCTTTGGGTAGGGGATAGGCCTCGTTTACGAAGACCTTAAGTTTAAAATCTCTTGCTTCGTAACGATAGCCTTCCTCTCTCTCCGTTTCGCTTTCCGTGTCAGTTTGTGTGTCGGACACTCTGAGCCTTACAATTTTATGTTTCTTGTAGCGCTTAGTTTGCCCTTAAAAATTTCCCGCGCCAAGATTAGCCAATTTTATAAAACTTGTGTTCACGTAGAAAGACTATATAAAGTGTAGCAATTTGTGAATAATTCCATTTCTGTTCAACCCCTGAAGATGACCTAACACGGTCGAAAGACGTCTGGGAATAAAGAATGTCATTCGCGGGGGGGGGGGGTTTCTCGCTTCGAAGACCCCGTTAAAAAACTTATAAGAAATTCCCTGTTAATTTTCTCTATCTTTCATAATCCCGATGGATCTTGCGAATCGTAGCTTAAAAGCTTGTTTATTCGGAAGATTTTTTGGTCTTTCGCGTTGCTAAGTGGCCTAAGAGATGATTTAATTGAGATCAAAGCGGATGCTTGCTGCCTCAGTGTGCACGGTTCCCCCCACCCTCCCTGTACCGAATTTTTGCGAATTAGGAAATATTATTTCTTAAGAATTTTTTTCCCCCGTTTTCTGTTTCTTGTGGCTTGTTGGATTCATTTTCATCATTCAGTCGCGCTCATGAAAGATTTATACATTGCATATTCACCGCGTGTTTACCTCAATTCTCCATTGTCCTTTGAATTCCCTATTAATTTTCTCTCTCTTTGATAGTCCCGATCGACCTTGCGAATCGTAGCTTAAAAGCTTGTATATTCGGAATATTTTTTGGTCTTCCGCGTATCCAAGTGGCTTAAGAGATGATTTAATTGAGATCAAAGCGGATGCTCACTGCCTCAGTGTGCGCGGTTCGAATCCCACCCCTGTACGGAATTTTTGCGAATTAGGAAATAATATTTCCGGAGAAAACATTCTTTCGCGCTCATGAAAGATTTATACATTACATATATATATATATATATATATATATATATATATATATATATATATATATATATATATTGTGGGTGGTAACTATCAAGTAAGTTCAGGAATATTTGTCTGCTTCCAATGCTTGAAGAGAGGCTTTAAATAAGGATTTTCAGATTTTCAAAGATATTCAAATGGAAGAAAGGGAGAAAAACAATAGATGATTATGATAGCTATGAATTAAGGTGGGGCACATGCGTTATAAGGGAATGACAGCGAAAACGGTGAATAAGAATTACGAGGAGCGGTCAATAAATTTTGAAATTCGGATATAAGGAATCGAGATATGAAGAAAAGTGTTTTATTATTTTTCAATATAACTACCCTCGATTTCAATGCACTTGCGCCACTTGTCCCTGAGGCTTCGAAGTCCCGACAACCAGAAATCTCCCGACCGACTGCTGTTCAATCCACTCTTCGACGGCGAGCTGGACATCTTCATCGTCCCCAAACCGGCGTCCACGCAGTGCAGCCTTGAGCTGGTGGAATAAAAAGTAGTCGCTAGGGGCTAGATCTGGACTGTAAGAGGGATGGTTGAGCTCCCCGAATCCGCACTCGCGCAGGGCAGCTTGTACAACTCTGGCCTTGTCGTGGAGGAGCAAGACACCGCATGTCAACATGCCAGGCTGCTTCTGATGGATGCACTTCTTCAACCCAGCCAGTTCCTCGGCGTAATATTGGCCTGTGATGGTCCTTCCACGAGGCGCATAGTCCACCATCAACACTATCAGAATCCCAGAAGATGGTGGCCATGATCTTCCCGGCTGAGGGTTGTGTCCGGAACTTGATGGGGGTCGGAGAGCCCCTGTGCTTCCAGGCCATGCTTTCGAGCTTGGTCTCGGGATCCTAGTGGTGGACCCACGTTTCATCACCTGTCCCTATGCGTGACTCGAATCCCGCCGGATCTTGGTTGTACAGGAGCAGCAGCTCCTCCGAACTTTGACGACGCTGAAGTCGATCATGGGGGCGTGAGGATTCTAGGTACCCAACGGGCAGAGACCTTGGTCATGGCCAAATTGCGTGGATGATGCTAATAACACTTCCATGTGATATTCCAAGTTCTCGCTCGATTTCTTCGACCTTCACCCGTCGATTTTCGAGGATCATCTTCTCCATACGGGCCACACTGTTCTCGTTGGTCACGTCTGACGGGCGTCATCTTCAAGGGACTCACGACCATGGCGGAACTCCCTAGTCCAGCGAGCAATGGTTGCATAGGAAGGGGCGGTGTCGGTGTACACTGCAACCATGCGTTCATGGATCTATTTTGCATTCTTGCCTTCCTTGGTCAAAAATTTGATCACTGCGCGGTGCTCAACCTTCTCCATTGTTGAAAAATTTGTGACTGACGATCTGCGATCAGCTGCAGGTCCTGACTTGTCATAACTTGTCCTAACACCCCAACAAACAGCCATCCCCCTTCCTCTGTTTTGCCCTACCGATTCGCAAAACTTATTGACCGCCCCTCGTACATTGATGCAAATAAAATTTACAAATAATGTCTATTTCAGTTTTAGTTTTAATAAATAAAATCATTAAAAAGTGAAAACACCAAACAACAAGAAAGGGGTCAGGAGAGGAATGGGCAATCCAAGTAAAACCATGCTGAGCAGTAGGCGGGACAATTAAGAACCAGCCATAAGTGGGAGAGGACATTTACACGAAACAAAAGTAAACCACGCCACAAAAGTAAACAACGCCGCAAAAGACAACAACGTCTTTGAATCTCCTAACCGCAGCGCAGGTCAGAAAAAAAGTGAACCCCAAATAATTTCATCAGTCAGTAAGAGAGCGTTCGCAAGGGGATAATGTGGGGCATAAGAATCACCCCACCCCTGGCTGAACTCTCGCTATTCCCGAATTTCAACATCATCATTGCATAACAAGACAAATCAATGCCAATGTTAAAAGATCAATACATACGTGGATGGAGTCTAAGCCATTTTCTAGATAAATAAGAGAGGGGAATTTCCAATGAAGATTTATTTTCCTTTCCGGCGGCTGACATCGAGAGTACAACCCCCGAAACTACTAAAAGCTTACTTTGAAGCTAACTTAAAAGAATAAAAAAACAAGTAGAAGAGCGATATCATTGTATACACCACCAAATTCAACAATGATTAAATGCAAGAATCAGAAAAAAACAAGCGGCGCGTTTATATGCGTCAAGGTTGAGCGCCTCCCTCGGGGACCTAAGAGCGCTATTACCATTGTAGTATGAAGTAAGAAATCCCCCCCCGCCCCACAAAAAAAAACTCACACCACACTCTGATGCACTGGAGCAGGGGCAAGAAGTAGTAATCCCGCTCGCCACGTTACCACTCGTGAAGCTCCACCAACTAGGCCCTTAATCCAAAATGTAACCCAGTAGTTGTCCCTATGAGGTGCAGGGAAGCGCTTTATCAAACGAAGCTGCCCCCTCGCGAGTGTGCCAGATTCAGAGGAGACAGAAAACGACCTGAAACCAGCGAGGCATTGGGGCAGTAGGTCTACGGGAAAAGTCACGGCGTAATGACGTGCAAATTTAGATTACCGCAGGCTCAAGAAAGAAACTGAGACACCATCTCTGGGTCTAAATTGTACATCGAACTTCCCGGCCCCAATCATGTACCACTTTACAGGTCAAAAATAAGTAACGAAAGATGTGAAAGGAAAGTGGTGAAGATAGACATGATCGAACTGTGGGAGAAAAAGCTTCAGGTCCCTCAAACAGTGAGGCAGTAATGGTGCACAACTCTGGTCACTGAGTCGGGAGGCTGTGCTAAAGGGTGGTTAACTTCGGGCACTCGAAATGAGAAAGGGTGATGCTCTTATAGGTAGTAGTTGTAACGGAATATATAGGGTACTTCCCACAGGTTCGTGCGGAAATTACCAGTCACCAACCCGGTGTGGTGGATCGAATCCACCATCCACAAAAGACGTTCGGGTACTGAGGAATAGATATTAAAACCATAGTCAGTAATGGTGCAAACTCTGGTCACTGGGTCGGGAGGCTGTCCAAAGGGGGGTTAACTTCGGGCACTCGAAATGAGAAAGGGTGATGCTCTTATAGGTAGTAGTTGTAACGGAATATATAGGGTACTCCCCACAGGTTCGTGCGGAAATTACCAGTCACCAATCCGGTGTGGTGGATCGAATCCACCATCCACAAAAGACGTTCGGGTACTGAGGAATAGATATTAAAACCATAGTCAAGCTTTAAAAGGACAAACGAGCGGTATTTTTTTTACTAATAATCTGGCGACTGCATCCTAGCGCATAGGTCGCCGTAATAATCTATAGTGTAATGGTAGGTTAGATAAAAAGGTGCAAAAGACAAAAAAAAACAAGAAAAAAATGTAAGAAGGAAGAATGATCTTCCGTAGCCGGAGGAGCTCCCCCCCCCCCCGCGCAGAACATGCGACCAACACCAAAGAAAGACAAATAAAATGGAGGAGGACAGCTTCATCCAAAAAGTCAGATAGTCCACAATTCAGTGTGAACGAACAGGTCCCAAGTACAAGGAACAAACGGTAGTGACCCCGCTGGTCCTGGTACTGGGAGAGGTACTCGTAACATGCGCGAAGATCAGTGGGACTGAGTCATTCAACAAAAGAAGAGGAGAGGAGCAGAGGTGGTCTTTTTTTTAAAAAAAAAATAGGCATAAGACGTCCCAGGCAACGATGAGAGCGCCAGGGCAAATTCCTTAGCCTCGCGAAAGGAGAGATGATCCGAGGTCTGAACCACCAGGATTTCCTTCTCCAAGAGATACGCGCCACATTGGTTCGAGGAAGCAGGGTGCGGCTCTTCTCGAATGACGCACTTTGCCATATACGATAAGGGCTTACACAAATTTGGGCTAAGCCCGACTTTGCACGTCTACATGAGCGACTCGTATGGCCGACGCAGTTGCAGTAGTAGCACCTCTTTTACAGTGGCACGAATGCCTTCATGCCGGAGCGATACCAACCGGCAAGCATCGACTCAGTCAGCTTATCATGATTGAAAGTGATGAAGAGTGTAAGAGTCGGTCTCGAGCCCCTTCCTGTTTCCTCCTCACCCGTTTGACCTTGATTGGTCCTTGGTCAGCCAGCTCTTCAGTGATGTCTTCTAAGAGGTAGTATACGAGTTTTATCGCATAAATCATTCCTTTCACGAAGTTCATGGTAGAGTCGACCTCACAAGCATCGGTCAACCATTGAGTATCCGATGGACACTAATCATGGCCTCCTCGGAAGAGTCCGAGGGATTCGCCATTAGACTTCTGTCCGAGAAACGCGTCACCTTTGGCTCTCTACCAGTCAGCCAAGCTGTGCTACCTGTGGAGCGAATAACTAGAAAGCGTTTGAAGCCAGCAGGCTCAAAAATGACAAGTAGTCTCTGAATGAGGGTCCTAGATGTAATCGAGGCTCCGCTCAACGCACTTGCAACTTCAATTTTTGTCTGGACCTTCCCAACGAGGGCACATCGGGGCCTGACGTGTCAGTCTTTACCTGGTCACTTGTTGAAGCGCATCGCAGCGCACCCGTTCGTCCATATAACCCGTGCGGAGGGAGAAGAATGCATAATCCTCTTTGATTTCTTTCTATTGCTTTTCATCGTTGAAGAGGTGGGCAGGCAGTGAACCCCGGAAGAGGCCCCAAGATCAGATTAACAGTTTTGGTGGCCTTCCTCAGTGCCGCCTGAGGAAGGCTTTACAGAGAGGCGGACTCAGGTTCGGTGTCTGGTACCAAGCCAAGGTTCACAACCTGAGATATCACAGATCCCGTTCGAGGTACCTTTTTTACCTAATGCCGGCGAACCAGCATCTGTTGAGGAAGAGAGGGGGGCATGTACAGTGACCCCCTGTAGGCTCTTAGCACATGAGTGCAGGATGTTAGGGGTCAAGGATTGACAGGCCCTACCATTCACCCTGAGGGGGGTTAGCTCCATCGACGCGCTCCAACCTGGAGCAGTCAATCTTCCGCCTCCTGCCTAGTGACTTGGCAGCCCATCAGCATGGTGGCTTCACCTTCGACACGGCGTAAAGTCGATAGACCGTGAAAAGGAGAGACAAAAGGGCGTGAGGAAGGTGAGGGTTGGAGTCAAGAAGGTTGTTAAAATACTCACCTCCCAAAACCAGAGCTCAGGAGTGATGAAGCCTTGTCCCCTCCCCCCCCCCCAGCCCCGATCTGGGATGGTTGCATGAGAAAAAACTGTGAGACATTTACCCTGTGAAATTAAAGGCCGATCAGAGAAAGTTGTAGTAGAGATTGTATGCACAGTGAGGAAGTAAGGTAAGAGGACAAGGTGTCAGAAAGGAGAAGAAGCTACGTTGGGGCTGGATTGGGCACTGAGTCCCATCAGCACAGCAGCCATGAAGACAAATCGCCGCGCCGGGCTCGCACGTACAGGCGCAGAACGAGTAGCATTTTCCCATGCAGGTCATCAACCACCTCGCATTCAGAATCAGGATGTGCATCCGGGAAGCACAGGGATTGATCAAAACAGGAAATTGAGAGGTTCTCAAGCAGTGATGAGTAAACTAATCCAGATCTAGGACACCAATTTCCAGCTTGCTGACCCCTGGGACTGATCGAATAGTCTCGCCAGAATGGGTGTCTACCATTTAAATCCCCAAGCAGTAAAAAGGGCTTGGGCAACTGTGCCACCATGTGGCGTAAGTCCCCACATGGAAGTCGGCTAATGATGGAATGTATGCAGAAATAACAGTATACTTCCTATACAGGTGCAGGTGCAATGCTACTGCCTGAAAGGATATATTTAAAGAAAGAGAACATTGAGACATCATGCCAGGTGTAAATTGGTCATCTTCCTACCTACTGGACCCAATCCTCTGGTCGGTAGGGACATACAACCCTTATACTCCAGGAGGGTTGGCAAAGAGTAAGCGGCCAGCATGGTCTCCTGCAAAGAGATAGCTAACAAGAAACAAGCCTCTGCAGCTCCTCCCAGTTAGCCTGGAGTCCGCAGCAATTACATTGAAGAATATGCCGTCTAGCCTTAGCTCGGAGGAGATGCGGGGGCCCTCTTCGAAGAAGGCCCTAAGGGGAGTGGCCATACACTTCTCGGAGGCATAACTTTGGGCGCTGTTGGCCGACCAACCCACAATGGGAAGAGAAAGGGAGCGGGCATACCGGATCCCATTAATGTAATAAACCTCAAATCAACAAGGAATCTTGTCAATACTCAGGGGATGATGACGTCTTTTATCCCCCAAAAGGGGGGCTGAGAACTGAGGTGGCACATCCTTTGCCTTGTCGTGTTCTTGGCAGCCCTTGCAAAAGCAAAGGGGGACCCACCGGAAGTGGAGGGTCGTGTGGAGGCAACTATCTGAAAGGAATTAAGGGGGGAAACCCCCAAACCTGTCATGATTGGAGAGGAGTAAGTGCCCTTTCCACTAAGAGAATCTTCGGGGGCCTGCCACTAGAATAGAGTCACCTGAAGGCAACTCTGCCCAAGGAAAGAAGCTCCAGAACCCGTATCTAGGGAGATGGGTACACCCTCTCTGCTAGGAGAGACTTGGAGGGGCTGCTGAAAGCGCATAGGAGGGCCACCTACTTAGAAGAGGAGGAGCTACCTGAGGGTGGTTGCTATTGGGATTGAGTTTAAACTCCTCTACCAGTTGAGGGTGGTGTGAGGGGAACCCCTACACCAAGATCAGTAGTAAGCAAACTAGTGGGCACATGGGGGAGGGTTGGGGGGATGCACTTCTTTTATCTTTGCCTGTAATTGATGTATTCATTGGGTTTTAGGGATTGTTTTTACAAATAAAGAGAATTTGTTATGACAAAAACAGAGTTGACTCCATCTGTGAATGTTCTGTTTAGCTAGTTTTCATCAGCAAATGGGCCAGAATCCTGAAAAAGGCACTGGAAGGGTTGTTGCAGACAATGTGCCAGTTCTAAACAACACAGTGGGTGATGCCTTTTTAAGCAGTAACTGCATGATATAGTTTCTGACAAGCCATGATGATGATTCCTTTTTAAGTAGTAGCTGCATGATTTAGTTTTTGACAAGCCACAATGGTGATGTCTTTTTAAGCAGTTCAAAGACAATCTTGTAGATGCAATTTATGGGTTGTGGTTAAGTCAGATGACCTCTGGTAAGCCCTTGTCGCTTTTCTCATTGATTGAATTATGTTAAGTTATAAAGCATTTGGAAATAGTGATCTTCAGATAGTTTGTTTTATCTTGGGAATTTTGGAAAGGTAGAACATCAACAAACACTATTAAAACTCCAGATTTTCTTTCATAGGAGGGATTATGAAAAACTTAGAAACTTACTGAATCATGTTAACTGGGATGTAGCATTCAGTGGTAAGAATACTTGCAAGATGTGGAATAATTTTAAGACTATATTAAACGTAGTCCAAGAGTAGTGCATCCCAATAAGTTCATTAGGAAAAAATGTAGGAAGCTATTATGGTGGAATCATAAGATAGCTAAGAAAATTTCTAAGAAGAAAAGAGCATACCAAAGATTACAGGGGAAAGGTAGCTACTGCTGAAAATCAAAATCATTATAGGGCAAATAGGACCAAATGAAAAAAAAAAATAAGAAAAGCAAAAGAGCAGCAGAAATTAATTTACCTCAAAATAATAATCAAAATCCACAAAAATTATTTAGCTATTGTGTAAAAGTAATACAAATCAAGCAGAGAAAAAATAGGGCCTATTAAATATGAAGAGGTTGTGAAAGAATATGATGAGGAAATAGTAGAGATACTAAATGATCATTTTGTTTCTGTATTTACAGAAGGCAATCCAAACAGTTTAATTTGTGATAGTTCTAGGTCAGGATATGAGGTATTGAATACCAGGAGCAGGTCACAAATATTAAAATTAAATAGCTAGCTATAAAATGGCAGTCACTTGACTAACAAATTCCTGCTTGTCATAATTTATCTAACATTTTTTTAAAGTTTTCATGGAGCCACTGTTAATTACCTTGTGAGGTAATTTTTGTTAAAAATTCACTATACTATATAAGTAAATAAGTGTTTATTGACATCCAACCTACAATGCTTCTGAACTAAACTCTTGTTGTGAACTCTAACTCTGCTTTTGTTGCCTACTTCAAAGAATTTAGTGACAATGTTGTCTTTATATTCATTTTGCTCAACTACCATTTTAAAAAACTGTATCATGTCACCTCTTAAAAGCTTTTAAGTCAATACATGCCTAATCTCATAATACTTGGAATTAACTTTGTTGCCCTACATTGAATCTTTTCCACCATTTCTACATTTCGCACATAGTAAGGAGACCGGGCCTGAAAACTGTACTTCAGTTGAGGGCATACCAAGGAATGATCTAACTTTATTACCTACCTACTTTTATATGAAACATTCATGCTGATAGCTCCAAGCTTCAGTTAGCTGCATTCCTTAGATTTAAACATTGCCTAGATGGTTTTAGTATGATCAATTATTATACCAAGATTCTTTTCTTCACTAACTACAATCACCTAGTTACCATTTATTTCATAATTGTAGTTTCTATTTTTATAACCAACATGTAAAACCTTACATAATTTCTGTAATCCCTGACACTTCCTAAGATTAGAGAATAAAGGAATGCTAGTTACTTCACCTTTATCATATAGATTCCTGTGGCTCCTCAATAATCCCAAACAGTAGTGGGATAAGATTTGTTTTAACACAATTACAATTTTTTTAAATTTTCAAAGACAAACATTTTTAATTCTTAAAATGATTGCTCACCGATGTTATTTACCACTTCCAGAACTTAATAATAACATAGTCATTCACTTTTCAAAATTTTAATCTTTCTGTGCCATTTGCCCTATTCCCTTCAAATTTTGGCCTGACTACTTAGCGAATAGCAGGCTTTGTTGTATCAGCAGGCAATCTACGCATGCGTCTTTTGGCGATTAACCGGCATGTGGTAGTTGTACTAGGTTGCAATACCAACTAATACGAGAAGTTTTTGATGCCAATTATTAGGCATTAGAAATAGATAGGGCTCACAGCCCTCGATTTAGACATTATCAGAATTTATTTTACTGTGTTAAAATAGCAAAGGATTCAAAAGGGCCTAAAACCCCATGCACATTTTCTGTTTGTATCTTTAAGGGCCCGTGGCTTTCTATTGCACATATTCGACCAAGTATCGGCATGAATTTCAAGACAAATGAGGCAATTTTTTTCCTAAATTTCTGTCTGATTTTATAAGGTTAGGTTTGATTCTGGATCTTTTAAATGATTTTGAAAATGGGACGGGGGGTATGTAGTTTTGTGTGTACTTTTCAGATCTGAAACTCATTTTTGCTGGAAATACATACTTTTCCTAATATGGAACCTCAGTTGATTATGGGTAGAGTATGCATTTCCGGGATAAAACAAGTGTCAGATTTGAAAAGTATACATAAAACTGCATAATATAACATAACATAATTTCACAGATGACAAAAGCCACAAGGGCCTATCAAAGGTCATCCGTATCCATCAAATCCCACCCACATAATGCATCCATAGGATTTTTTCAGATCATGCATCTACAATATACAATTTAACAATCCATAGGAATGTCCAACAATGCATCTACAATATATAATTTAAAGACTCCATAGGAGTCTGTCAAAAACAAAATCAAAGTCCCCCAAAATATACAATAAAAAGAAACTGCATCCACAGGAATGAGTCAAGAAACATATCCACATACCAAAAAGTAAGAAATTAACCCTCCATCCCCATATAATCATCCAATCTGCGCTTGAAAACATTTAAGTTTGGGCTGTCTACAGTCTCAGGTGGCAAACTATTCCAATAATCCACCACTCTGTCAGTGAAAAAATATTTTCTAACATCCAGTCTGCACCTCTGTTTTTTAATCAATATCTTTTAAATTCACATTAAAATAAGTGTTAAAACAAATTGTTGTTTATCATATATATAAATGATCTTCCAGAGATATTGAATTATGGTGGCAATATTTATTTTTATGCTGATGACACTAAAGTTTGTAGACAGATTAAGAGTGACTTAGACAATGCAAAACTTCAAGAGGATATCAGTGCAATACATCAATGGTCTAAGAGATGGCTTTTACCATTCTACCATCAAAAATGTAAGTTCAAGAGGATTGGTCCCTGTAACACAAAAGAAGTGACCTACTGTCTGAACAAAAGTTTGTGCAAAATAAACTCAGAAAAAGATCTCGGTGTGATAATAGATAATAAGAGACTTTTCAGAATATATGGCTCAGAAAATAAATATAGCAAACAGGCTGGTGGGGTTAATACAAAGGACATTTATATCTCTGGATGAGAAAAAATTTTAAGGGACCCTTTGTTGCTTTAGTGAGGCCTCATCTGGAGTACACTAACCAGGTATGGGCACCCTATTTAATCAAAGATATTGAGATAATCAAAAATGTGTAGAGGAGAGTCAGCAGGATTGTGCCATACTTGAAAGGTTCAACTTATGAGGGGAGATTGAGGAAGCTGGACTTAACACTTAAGTACAGCAGAGCAAGATAAGATATGATTGAGACTTTCAAGATACTGTCTGGAACATATGATCAGGAAGTTTGTGGAGATATCTTTAACTTAAGAGAAGATAGTGGTACTAGAAGACACTCAAAGAAAATATTCAAGGAGAGAATAAGATTAGCAAAGAGAACTAATTCTTTTGGTAAATATGTAGATTAGTGACTCAGTCGAAAAAGCGGGGGTTTTTGGTAAATATTTTCGTTCACCCCTGCCGGAATATTCATGCGTGTTGAGTCGTCTGACATCAAACCCCACCCCCACCCCAATTATAATTCGCAAAACGATTAAAGGCACTGACATGATTTGGTTAAATCATTCACTTCTGTAAACGTTAGGACATTAGTCAATAAACAATTAGGATTATATACTAGGGGGCTGTGCCCCCCAGACCCCCCCAAATTTAATGAAACTTAGGATCATTATAGTGTGGTCCCCCGATTGTGTTTACCCCCACACGAGCCATCCCCTTAAATGTACTCCAAAAACATGAAACATTTTGAAACACAAACAAAATAGTACGTCCCATCATTCGAGTCGGTAATCTACATATTTACCATTCTTTTTGCAGTAGTGGTGAACAACTTTAACATAACATAACATAATTTCACGGATGACAAAAGCCACAAGGGCCTATCAAAGGTCATCCGTATCCATCAAATCCTACCCACATAATGCATCCATAGGATTTTGTCAGATCATGCATCTACAATATATAATTTAACAATCCATAGGAATGTCCAACCATGCATCTACAATATATAATTTAAAGCCTCCATAGGAGTCTGTCAAAAACAAAATCAAAGTCCCCCAAAATATACAAATTGGATGTTAGCAAGTTTTTTGAGTTAGATGATGGAAATCGGACTAGAGGTCACCACTTGAAAATTAAAAAGCAAGGGTGTAGGTTGGATTTAAGAAAGTATTTTTTCACCAATAGAGTGGTAGACTTCTGGAACAAATTGCCGCAGAGGGTAGTAGGTAGTCCAAATCTAAATGTATTTAAGAGTAGGTTGGATGAGTTTATGGGAAGGGAAGGTTGTGATGGTTCCTAAGTTTTGTATATATTAATATTGTTTGTATATATCTATAGCTGCATGATTTAGTTCTTGACAAGCCTTGATTGGTGATACCCTTGTTTCTGGATGCAATCCTCTGGATGTAGTTTTCCTGGGAGTTTGGGTGCCTTGAAAAAGAGGCCGCTTGACTCGGATGACCTATGATGAGCCCTTGTGGCTTTTGTCATCCGTTATATTATATTGTGGGGGACTTTGATTTTGTCTTCCCCTGGTGATGGTGCTTTTTGTGGGTGGGTTTTGACGGAGGCGGATGACCTTTGATAGGCCCTTGTGGCTTTTGTCATCCGTGTAATTATGTTATGTTATGTTATGTTATGTGTTACAATAAAAAGAAACTGCATCCACAGGAATAAGTCAAGAAACATACCAAAAAGTAAGAAATTAACCCTCCATTCCCATATAATCATCCAATCTGCGCTTGAAAACATTCAAGTTTGGGCTGTCTACAGTCTCAGGTGGCAAACTATTCCAATAATCCACCACTCTGTTAGTGAAAAAATATTTTCTAACATCCAGTCTGTACCCCTGTTTTTTAATCTTTAAGTGGTAGCCTCTAGTTCTATTACTACCTTCTAACTCAAATAACTTGCTGAAATCCAATTTATCCATCCCAGAAAAGATTTTAAAAAGCTCAATCATATCTCCCCTCACACACCTTCTTTCAAATGAAAACATATTTAATACCCTCAGCCTATCTTCATATTCAAGGTGCTTCAGGGATGGTATTATTTTTGTTGCCCTCCTTTGTACTGACTCTAATAAGTTTATATCATGTCTAAAATGTGGTGACCATGCCTGTATACAGTACTCTAAATGTGGCCTGACATAAGAGTTGTATAGTTTAAGGATGACCTCCTTACTCTTGTAGCTAACATTTCTTTTAATGTAACCTAGCACCCTATTTGCTCTATTTTTTGCCTCAAACTGGAATGCTATGCCTCAATATGTGGTGGAATCTAAGTAGGTTGAAGAGTTTAAAAGAAACAGATAGAGCATGGAACTCTCAGAGAATGAAGTTAAATTATGGAGCAGAAATTGAGTCTGACTACTTGAAAAATGCAGCCTCAACACTGCCACAATAGAAACTAGAATATCAGACCTGGATGCAGAGGCCCAAGAAGGCATCTTCTAGAACAACATGAAATGAAAAATGAATCTTTACCCAGTAGTGATTAAAGAGGCATAGTTTGGAGAATAGTGCCTGATAAATTTGTACAAATCGGTAATGAACCATCAGGATCTTAACCAGTGCCTATACCATGACTATTCCTAACTATATTTTCCATGTGGCATAAAGCACCATTGAAAAGCACAGGCAGTAATAGTAGGTCACTCTCAGTTAAGAGACCTTCAACTACCAAACTTATAAATGCTCTCTACTGCAGATATTTGGAATGGTGGTTACTTCGGTTTACTTCACCTTTACTATATTAATACTCGTGGTTTCGAAGATAATCCCCCAAAGTAGTGATTACTGATTAGAAGGGGAGAGATTGGAGCAAAACTCTTCATAGATTCAAATTTTGGACTGAATGCTAGTAGAGGTTAATATAATCTCCTTACCATACACATAAGTTGAATAGTTAGCCTATGTAGATATAATGTCACACATTCTATTATTTAGGAAACTAAAAGCCTGATCTTGTTAAACAATAAATGTATAGTATAACAAGATGCTTGTATATAATTAACTCATCAAAATTCAAACGACTAGTTGTGTAGGCACTGCGAGATCGAGAACAAGTAGGCTTCAGTCAATATGTATTCCGTCATTCACAAAGCTCTAAGTACGCATAAGTGAATTCATATGACAAATATTTTTTTCTAAGTCGAAGAAAATAAACATTTTCTTCCTTATATTTTTTAAAATTTCTATTGTTTTATGTATATAATTATATTCCCTTTCCAACTTTAGAATTTAGATGGATTTGTTTTTTATTTTTTTAATTCATATTAGCGACATGGCAACTTAATTATGTCGTCTGCAAGTTCTTGAGGGCCAGGCAACTTGGCCAGATTTGATCCAAGATTCCAAGGTCTTTTATGTAAATTACTTGTTGTTGTTGTGGTACAAAAAAAATCTTTGTTATCTGTTCTCGGTGACGTTAAAAGCAAGGCGAAATTATGCTAATATATATGTGCAATAATAAAAATCAAATTTAACTAGTTTAAAAAGTAATTAATGGTAAACGTGAGCGGTTCTAGTATCGCATCCCAAGTTTTTCATTGTTGCGCTGACCGAATTCGGCTTTGATTAAGGTTTTAATTTCCAATTTTGATAGTTGTAAAGTGACATCCTAAAGTAATATTTCCCTCATTGTTTTAGGAGTCTTTTACAGCCAACTGTTTGAATAGTCGGTAAATTTGAGGTTTATGCCCCCCCAAAATTTTCAGCAGTTTTGTTTCACAACTTTCATTTTGATACATTCAAAACTGGCACTCGTTTATATCTAAAATCACTCGTAAATTTTAACACACCCCAAACTGATTTCCCATTTATGAAAGAAAATTTAGAAATCGAGGCCTTTTTATTTTGCTTTTGTGATGTTCTTTCTTATGACCTGACCTAACCTAATGTTATAACATAACATAATTTCATGGACGACAAAAGCGACAATGGACTATCAAAGGTCATCCGCATCTGTCAAAACCCACCCACAAAATGAATCCATAGGATTGTGTCAGATCATGCATTTACAATATACAATTTAAACAGTCCATAGGATTGTGTCAGATCATGCATCTACAATATACAATTAGAACCATACATGGAATGTGTCAAAAACAAAAAGCATCATCATCAAGACTCATCAAAATCCAAATCAATAGTAATATACAATAATAAAAAACTGCATCCACAGGAATGAGTCCAGAATACCTCTGAACAGCTAGCACGTGTTTCGTAGAGCTCTCAGAATATTTTGATTATTTACTATACTTTGGTGTGTGACATAGTAAACATAAATATTAAGTTATTAGATTGTATATTTGGTTAATATAACGAAGTTAAATTGTGGTTATTTTGCTTTGGTGAGAAAGTGACTTTTGTTTACTTCGGTGACCATCTTGATTAGCAGGTTTTAAACTTGCGTGCACAAATTCGGGTCAAATTCTTGTTGTTCGTAAGTTTTTGTTTCTATTATTGTTCTTGTTTAAGTATGGCTGACTGTTTGGATGTAGAGGGTATGCCTTTTGAAAGTAGTGTGTATGTATTGTTATTGTTATTGTTGTTGTTATTTAACAGGTCCCACTCCGCTGAAATGGCGCTCTGCAGGACCATTGATATATAGTGTGCGATGTCTGTGGTGTAGAGAGGAGAGTGAATGTGTCTGAGTGCCGTGTATGTGCTTTGACTGAGGAGGTGAGTCGATACGTGCAGAATGATTTAGTGTCTGAAGTGAGAAGAGATGCAAGTGTACGTTTGAAGAGTCAGATTGGGACCAGGAGGGAGGAAGTTAGGCCTAGAACAGGGACTGGAGAGAAAGCAGTAAGTGATGATGGCAGTATATTTAGGTGGATTCAGTCATGGCTTGGTGACAGACAGCAAAGAGTTAGTATAGATGGAGTTAAATCTGAGTGGGGGTGTGTTAGCAGTGGAGTTCCGCAAGGATCTGTTTTGGGTCCCTTGCTATTCTTAATTTATATTAATGATCTTGACATAGGTATAAGTAGTGACCTGAGTAAATTTGCTGATGATACTAAGCTAGGTAGGGCCATTAGGGCTGATTCTGATGCTGTTGTAATGCAGGAGGAATTGACCATTCTGTCCAATTGGGCTGAGAAATGGCAAATGAAGTTTAACATAGACAAATGTAGTGTACTTAGTATAGGTAGAAATAATCCATTGAATAGTTATAAATTAAATGGCAGAATTTTAGGGAGGACTGATTGTGAGAGAGACTTGGGTATTTTGGTAAGTTCAGACCTTCGTCCTAGAAAGCAATGCCTAAATGCTAAGAATAAAGCTAATAGGATATTGGGATTCATTAGGAGGAGTGTAAGCAATAAGAGTGCTGAAGTCATTCTAAAACTGTATCTGGCGCTAGTTAGGCCTCATCTAGACTATGCAGTACAATTTTGGTCACCATATTATAGGAAGGATATTGATTTGCTTGAGTCTGTGCAGAGAAGGATGACAAAGATGATTGGTGGGCTAAGGAACTTACCTTATGGTGAAAGGCTCAGAAAACTAAATCTACATACATTGGAAAGGAGAAGAGTCAGAGGGGAATTGATTGAAGTCTTCAAATGGGTAAAAGGATTGCATTTTATGTATAGTTGAATCATGGGTGAATGAAAATATATTTAATGATAATGTCAGTGAATTTGAACTAGAAGGTTATACTATGTACATTAGTCAAAGGAGAGATAGGACTGGTGGTGGGTTGATTATTTATATCAGAAATAGCATTTCTTCAAATCAAAATAACTCTATAAAGCAAGGAGAAGGTGAGTCATTATGGATAGATATTAAGGTTGGTAAAAATAGGAAAATACACTTGGAAGCTTTTTATTGACCACCAGGACAGTCTGATTTTATCAATGAGTTAATGATTAGGGAAATAAGTAAAGGATGCAAAGAAGATACAGTTATTCTTGGTGACTTTAATTTAACTTCTGTAGACTGGGAAAATATGATAGGAAGAGATAGAGTAAGTTGTAAGTTTATGGAGTGTTTTGAGGATAACTTTTTGACCCAATTTGTTAATAAGCCAACACGGGGTGCCAATATATTAGATCTAATTCTTTCAAATGATGATCACTTAGTTCAAGGATTGAGTATAGGGAAATCATTAGGAAACAGTGATCATTAGATGGTTCGGTTTAATTTGCAAATAGTTAAGGGTAGAACAACGACAAACTTCACAAAAATTCCAAATTTTTATAGGGGAGATTATGATAAATTACGCAGCATACTAAATCAGATTAGGTGGGATATAGAATTCCATGGAAAGAATACTTATGAGATGTGGGATATTTTTAAGACTATATTAAACATGGTTCAGGAACAGTGTATTCCAATGAAGTCTATTAGGAAGAAATGTAGGAAACCATTATGGTGGAATCAAGAAATAGCTAATAAAGTTTCAGAGAAAAAAAGGGCATACCAGAGATTACAAAGTGAGAGTAGTTTAGATAATTTAAACCATTATAGGTCAACCAGAAATGAACTAAATAAGATTATTAAGAAGACCAAAAGGACAGCAGAAATTAATTTAGCTAAAAAAAATAATAAAGATCCTAAAAAATTTGGTAACACTTCAGATTTGGGGCGCACGGTAGATGGCGCTGTTAGTCGGCTACAATTTGGGGCTACAGCATCTCTTATGACGTCAGACGGTAACATCAGATGTGAACAATATCGGCGTAATATTTTTTTGTATATGAGTATATACTGGGGGGCTGCGCCCCCCAGACACCCTCAATTGATTGAAACTCAGGATCATCGCAGGGTGGTCCCCTTCAGTGATATCTTCCCCACGAGCAGTCCCCTTGAATTTACTGGGGGGGGGTTTTCTCCCCAACAGCTTTTTACTGGCAGAAAAACCTAACCTAATAACAAACAATTCTTACTTTTATAGGTTTCTTGATTAGTTTATGCGCCTCTAAATAATCTAAAAGTTTTTTGCGATTATACAAAGTAAAGCCGAATTTGAATAACAAAGAAGCACATGGAGAGCACGAAAACACAATAATGAAAGAAAAACATTTGCAAAACGGGTCCTATTTATAAGCTACGATGTTGCCAGTAAGAAGCTGTTATCGTTCGCAGTAAACAAAAAACAAAAAACAATAAAAGACATCAAGAAACCTTACCTAACTTAGAAAAAAAACTATAAACGAGCAGAGCGCGGATATTTAGTAAATAATAGACTAAAAGTTACAAAACAACAAAAAAATATAACGCAGTGATGGTCACATCTGACGCTACCGCCTGACATCATAAGAAATATGCTGTAGCCCAAAATTGTAGCCAACTAACAGCGCCATCTACCGTGTGCCCCGAATCTGAAGTATTACCAAAAATTCTTTAGCTATTATAGAATCAATAATAAATCTAACAGTGATAAAATAGGGCCTATTAAATATGAAGGGGTTTTGAAAGAATCTGACGAGGAAATAGTAGAGGTCCTTAATGATCATTTTGCTTCAGTATTCACAGAAGAGAAACCAGTTAGATTAATTGATGATTATTCTAGGTCAAGAGAAGTAGTGATAAATTTTATTAATATAGACAGAGAAGAAATTAAAGGGCTTATAATACAGTTAAATACTAGTAAGGCATCTGGCCCTGACAACATTCATTCTAGGATACTCAAAGAAGGTATAGAAAGTATTGCAGTAGCTCTTGAGAAGATATTTATTAGATCACTAGAGTCTGGAGAAATACCAAATGATTGGAAATTGGCAAATGTGCCAATTTTTAAAAAGGGAAGCAAAGAGGACCCAAATAACTTTAGACCGGCAAGCTTAACTTCTATAGTCTATAAAATTCTTGAGAAGATGGTTAAGAAGGGAATTTCTGATCATCTAGAGAGTAGCAGGTTAATTAATGATGCTCAGCATGGTTTTAGAAAAGGTAGATCGTGTTTAACTAATTTAATGGATTTTATGGATTATGTAACTAAAGAATTAGATAGGGGTAAGAAAGTTGATGTGATCTACTTAGATTTCAGCAAAGCTTTTGATTAGGTTCCACATAGAAGACTAGTTCATAAATTAAAGCTGCATGGGATATGTGGGAAGGTTTTAAATTGGATAACTGAATGGCTGAAAAATAGGAAACAGAGAGTTGTACTGAATGGAGTGAGGTCAGAGTGGAGGAATGTTATTAGTGGTGTACCTCGGGGATCAGTTTTAGGCCCTTTATTATTTATAATCTATGTAAATGATCTTGGGCAAGGTGTAAATAGCAAAGTGTCAATTTTTGCTGATGATACTAAATTGACAGCTGTAGTCAAAGAGGTTGAGGGTGACTTAAATAAGTTGTTAGCTTGGGCTCAGAAGTGGCAGATGACTTTTAACCTTAATAAATGCAAAGTTATTAACATGGGGAGAGATAATAGGGAATTTAGCTATGAGATGGATGGGTATTGGATTAATTCAGTTGAAGATGAAAAGGTGTTGAGGTTCTATGGGGGGAGCTGGATAGTGTGATTAGGTCCTTACGGGTGGGAAACTAGAAGCTGTTAGAGGTAAGGGAATAACAGGAATAGAGGGCAGGTGTAGGAAATGGAATGGATACAGAGATAGAGGAATAGCTAGGGGGGAGGGCATACTGATGCATTATAGGGGGACTAATGCACAAGTGAATGAGCAGATAACTAGGAATAAAAAAGCACGATGCAATGAAAATGGGAATAATAAAAAAACCTTAAAAATATACTACACAAATGTTCGGAGTATAAGGAATAAGATAGATCTCTTAAGAGCGTTAGCGAGTGAAGAGAATTTTGATATAATTGCGATAACAGAGTCATGGCTTGATTTGGCAGGTAATCACTTTAAACCTGAGGTTGAGATTGAGGGCTTTAACATGTTCCATACAGATAGGAATAGGAAGAGAGGAGGAGGGGTTATTATTTATATTAAAGATAATCTCCAGTGTTGTGTAAACAGTACAATTAAATTAGATGATAACACAGAGTCATTATGGCTAAATGTAAAGGAAGGTAAAAACAAGCTTGTCATAGGATTATTATACAGACCACCAAATCTTAGTAAGGAAGCTTCAAATCTTCTGTGGCAGGAGAGAGAACAGGCATGTAGAAGTAAGCATGTGTGTATAATGGGCGATTTTAATTACAGAAATATAGACTGGGAAGCTCTTGTGGGTGATCAGGAGGCTGAGGAATTTTTTAATGTTGTCCAAGATAATTTTCTGAGGCAGATTATTAACGAACCCACTAGAGGTAATAATATACTGGATTTAGTTCTGACAAATAGGAAAGAAGTTATTAAGGATACTGAGATTGGAGGAAATTTGGGTAATAGTGACCATTGTGAAATTAGATTCAAGATGAAATGGAATGGTATTGATAGTAGCATGAACAATGTTAAAATTCCTGACTTTAGAAGAGCAAATTATAATGGGCTAAGGACTTACCTGGAGGCAGTTGTACAGAAACCAGGCAATGAGATCAAATCAGGAATAGATTCAATGATATCAGTTAGTGGAGACAATAATCACCAGGAGGAAGAGATTACAATTGAAGAGGATTATGAAAGAATAATTAAGCAATTAATTACAGGTCAGATGATTATCATTCCATATAAGGAGATTAGGACTAAAAATAATGACCCAAAATGGATGACAGATAAAATTAAGGATTATATTGGCATTAAAAAGGGCATTTATAGGAAAATAAAAAATGGAGAGAATAACATAACATAACATAATTACACGGATGACAAAAGCCACAAGGGCCTATCAAAGGTCATCCGCCTCCGTCAAAACCTACCCACAAAAAGCACCATCACCAGGGGAAGACAAAATCAAAGTCCCCCACAATATAATATAACAAATGACAAAAGCCACAAGGGCTCATCATAGGTCATCCGAGTCAAACAGCCTCTTTTTTAAGGCACCCAAACTCCCAGGAAAACTATACATCCAGAGGATTGCATCCAGAAACAAGGGTATCACCAATCAAGGCTTGTCAAGAACTAAATCATGCAGCTATAGATATATACAAACAATATTAATATATATAAAACTTAGGAACCATCACAACCTTCCCTACCCATAAACTCATCCAACCTACTCTTAAATATATTTAGATTTGGACTACCTACTACCCTCTGCGGAAATTTGTTCCAGAAGTCTACCACTCTATTGGTGAAAAAATATTTTCTTAAATCTAACCTACACCCTTGCTTTTTAATTTTCAAGTGGTGACCTCTAGTCCGATTTCCATCATCTAACTCAAAAAACTTGCTAACATCCAATTTATCTATCCCGGAAAATTTTTTAAAAAGCTCAATCATATCCCCTCTTACACACCTCCTTTCGAATGAGAACATATTTAATACCCTCAGTCTATCTATATATTCAAGGTGCCTCAGGGAAGGAATAATCTTTGTTGCCCTCTGTTGCACTGACTCGAGAAGGTTAATATCGTGTCTAAAATGTGGGGAACATGCCTGTATACAGTACTCTAGATGTGGCCTAACATAAGAGTTATAGAGTTTAAGAATAACCTCCTTACTTTTGTAACTGACATTTCTCTTAATAAAACCCAGCACTCTATTTGCCCCATTTCTTGCTTCAATACACTGCTTAGAAAACCCTAATGACTTATCTATTACTACTCCTAGATCTTTCTCATCATCTACTGAGCTCAGCCAATGCCCATCCATTTCATAGTTAAATTCTCTATTATCTTTTCCCATGTTAATAACTTTGCACTTATCAAGGTTGAAAGTCATTTGCCACTTATGTGCCCAGGATAACAATTTATTTAAATCCCCCTGCACCTTAAAATTATCATCAATATCTTTAACTACAGCTGCTGATTTTGTATCATCCGCAAAAATTGACACTTTATTATTAACTGCCTCCCCAAGATCGTTTATATAGATGGCAAATAATAATGGACCGAGAACTGATCCCTGAGGAACCCCAATGATAACATCCCTCCACTCTGACTTTACACCATTTAGCACTACCCTTTGCTTCCTGTCTTTCATCCACTCAGCTATCCAATTTGAAACACCCCCACATATCCTAATAATTTTTAATTTATGAACTAGTCTCCGATGTGGTACCTTATCAAATGCTTTACTAAAATCTAAGTAAATTATATCTATATTCTCTCCCTTATCTACTTGATCTGTTACATGTTACAAACTCCAGAAAGTCTAGTAAATTAGTCAAACATGATCTACCTGATCTAAACCCATGCTGAGCATCGCTGATTAACCCCTCCCTCTCTAGATGTTAGCAAATCCCTTTTTTAACTATTTTCTCAAGAATTTTACAGACTACAGGAGTTAAGCTAACTTGTCTAAAGTTATTTGGATCCTCTTTACTACCCTTCTTGAAAATGGGGACTACATTCGCTCTCTTCCAATCATCGGGTATTTCTCCATATTCCAGTGACCTAGTATATAACTTCTCCAGAGCTATTGAGATACTTTCTACCCCTTCTTTAAGTATCCTAGAATGAATATTATCAGGGCCGGAGGCCTTGGTAGTATCTAACTCACCTATTAGTCCTTTTATCATCCTCCGATCCACACTAATGTTAGTAAACACCTCTTTCCCTGACCCATGAGTACTATACATAGGACTCTTTAGTTTCTCCTTTGTAAATACTGATGCAAAATGACCATTTAGTACCTCAACTATTTCCTCATCAGTTTCTCTCACAACCCCTTCATATTTGATAGGTCCTATTTTAACTCTGCCAGACTTGTTATTAATTTTATAGTAACTAAAGAACTTTCTGGGATCGTGTTGCTATCCTGAGCTAATTTAATTTCTGACACCCTTTTGTTCTTCTTTATAATCTTATTTAACTCATTCCTAGCCATTCTATAATCACTTAAATTTTGAATATTATTTTCTACCTGTCATTTTTTGTATGCCCTTTTCTTCTCTGAAATTTTTCTAGCTATCTCCTGATTCCACCATAATGGTTTCCTACTTTTGTTCCTAATGGCCTTCATTGGGATACATTGTTCTTGGACTACATTTATTATATGCTTGAAAGTATCCCACATCCCATAAGCATTTTTATCTCTGAATTCTACATTCCAGTCTACCAAATTTAGCAAGCTTTGAAGTTTTACATAATCTCCCTTATGAAAATTTGGAACTTTTTCAGCATTCTCGGTTATTTTACCCTTCTCAATTCCCAAGTTAAAACGAACTATCTGATGGTCACTATTTCCCAATGCTTCCCCAACAGTCAATTCTTCAACTAAATGATCACTGTTAGAAAGTACTAAATCTAATATATTGTCCCCCCTCATTGGCTCATTAACAAATTGATTCAAAAAATTATCCTCAAAGCATTCTATGAACCTGCCACTTGTTCTCTCCCTACCTATCATATTTTCCCAGTCCACAGAGTTTAAGTTGAAGTCCCCAATAATAACTGCATCTGTTTCACATCCCTTACTTATTTCCCTTATCATTAGTTCATCCATATCATCAGTCTGCCCAGGTGGCCGGTAAAAAGCTCCCAAATGCACCATTCTATTTTTACTGAACCTAATATCTATCCAAAGTGACTCAACTCCATCCTGCTTTATTGAAGTATTTAAACTTGAAACAATGTTGTTTTTTATATAGATAATTATTCCTCCACCAATCCTACCTGTCTTTTGACTAATGTACATATTATAGCCCTGTAAATCAAATTCACTTATAGTGTCACTAAATTCTATTTCATTAACCCAGGATTCAGTAATGCATAATATATCTATATCCTCATTGCTAATATAACTAAATAGCTCATCCTTCTTGTTTCTAAGACTACGAGCATTTGTATAGAAACAATTTAACCCCCCCTATCCCTGAATGACCTAACCTCTATTGCCTTGGAACCTATTTCTGTTATCTGCTCTGTCCATTCTACTTTCAGTACTATAATGTCCTCTCATAATTCCCTGACCACTATTAGTATCTAGTTTCCCGCCTGCAAAGACCTAATAACACGATCATACTCCTCCCACAACACATCTACCCCCTTCCACTCAAAGGCAGTCCATACATCGCATACATTTCTTTCATTCCAACAAACCTATCCCACACATCCACAAACATGACACCTTCCATATCACACATCCTCCTCACATAATCATTCAGCCCAATTGCACGAGACATCCATTCTACCCCAACATCCATTCTTGGAAGCACACCTGTCACAACACCTTTCATTCTACTTTCTTTCACCTTTTCAATCAACCTCTTGTACCTCTCACGTAACTCACATGCACCCACTTTCTTCACATCATTCACTCCTACATGTTTAATCACAACCGCATCCCTTGCACAGCCAGACACCAGCTCCTCATACCTATCAGACAGATCTCTCACTCCAGCACCCGGCAAACACACCCTCAAACCATTCAATCTACTTGCATTCAATTTCCTATCTAAATATCTAACTCGCGAATCACCCATCACAAGCACTTCAGTCAGACTCCTATTCCTAACCCCCACAGACCTAACTCCATCCCCACTTCTATTCTCATTCAAACTACCAGTCACTCGAACTCCACCCTCACCCCCATCAGTCATATCACTTCCAGTTACTTCCTCTCTTAGGGCACTGAATCTATTAGTCAAGCTAATAGGTTCTGTGTCCCTCTGACTCACACACCTATTCTTCCCCTGGCTAACAACCTCAACAGAGGCAACCCTATTCTCACAAAGAACAGGAGAAGCCTCCCTAGCTTCATGTTTGCTAACCACTCTCCACTGTCCCCCATCCTCACTAGGCCTATTTCTAACTAATCTAAGGGGGCTAACTTCACTATCACTAGAACTATCATATCCTACCTCCTCCACCGGCCCTCTACCTTCACCTGAAACATCTAACTGGCCTAACTTATTCCCAGCTCTAGGCCTAACACTAAGTTCCCTCCTGAGCTCAGCAACTAACCCCTCCAGCCTACATATCCTGTCTAAATCCTGCCTTCTCATCCCCTCTAAATCTACAATGCATTCATGCAGCCCACATACAACACATGTATACCCCTCACCTAATACACCACAACCAATGCATACATTCCGACACTCATGCTCTCTTGAATTCATGCCTTTGAGGTTGTTTGCTGCTATACAGTATCATTTTTAGACACCATAAGCTTGCTTGAGATATATTTGAACACAAGGTATACTTTAAATTTGCATTTATATTGGTGATCTAGCGAAATATGGCGAGTAAACAGATGGACTCTGGTGGAGGAAGGTGAAAAGTAAGTAGAACAACAATGGAAGCGTCTTCAAGGGAAACAGAAAATGCAGGTGATTGCTGTGGGAGATGCAGTGGACTGGTAAGAAATAATGATATGGCACTCTTATGTGATATCTGTGTGACTTGGTATCATGCCAAATGTGAGAGGATACCTGAGGATGTTTATAAGTTTATGGTGGAAGAAGAGGCAGGATCCCAGTTTACATGGCACTGCGTCTCCTGTAAGAAAGGATGTGCAAAATTAAAATCTCATATTGAGAAACTGGAGAAGATACAAGCAGACTTAATTGAGAAACAAGATGTACTGCAGGAAGAGGTTAAGAAGATACGAGAGACAGTCAAAATGGATAAAGAAGATTTTAACAACATTACTGCTAGAGTAGCAGTACTGGAGGCTAGATCAGTGGATACTAATGAACATATGAATGGGTACAGGGAGACTGTACAAGAATTGAGTTCACGGATGGACAGAGCTGAAATCAATATACTTGAAATAAAGAAATCAAGTACTGATGAAGTAAATGTAGTATATGGGGCAATTGGAGGACATCAGGCATCTCAGAAAAAAAACAGGAAGTAATGGATATGACTACAGTTTTGGAAGAACTAAATGATAAGAAGAAGAGAGAAAACAACATTGTGGTGTACAATGTCCCTGAAAGCAATTCAAACATGTTCCAGGAAAGAATTAATTATGACAGACAGATTGTTAAGAAAATTCTGAATACATGTGAGGTTCATGAGGATAATATGATGAGAGTGATAAGGCTTGGGAAAAAGGTAGAAGGCCGAGATTGCCCAATACTGGTGGCACTCACTGACTCAGAAGTGAGAAATGATATATTCAGAAAAATAAAAGAATTGGGCAAGGATGAAAACTTGAAAAATTTTAGAGTTGCCTATGATTTAACCAAGAGAGAGAGAGAGAAATGGACAAAGAACTGTTAAAGAAGGCAAAAAACTTAACAGATATGGGAGAGGGGAAGCATGTAGTCAGAGGTCCACCCTGGAACCGAAGGGTCATCAGAGTGGAGGATCAAAGACCACAGCCACAGTAGAAATTGACTCAAGTACATCATGTGCTGAGAATGTAAATAATGTAAATAGAAAGTTTAGCATTATATTTACAAATGTAGATGTATATACTTTTGATAAGTTTTTAGAATTAAGGTCGTTACTTGATACATTAAGTGATAAGCCAAGCATTATTGCCCTCTCTGAAGTTAAACCTAAGCACTTTAGATATCAAAGGGAACTTGAAGAATACAACATCGAAGGGTATGAGATAGAGGAAAGTAATGTTTTGGGTAATGAAGGTAGAGGTCTCTTGATATACGTGAAAAGTGGCATTAAGTATAGTAAGGGGGATTTGGTTTCATGTTTTTGTGAGTATTGCTGTCTGGAAATTATGCTTCAAGGAGAGAAACTTAACCTAACTCTAGTATATCGGAGTCCAAATAGCCAGGAGGAAAATGACCAATTGTTGCTGGATTTATTGCAAGAGGTAACTGAGATGAAGGCTACATTTAAGATTTTGATGGGAGACTTTAATTTGCCACAAATAAATTGGAAAAATTGCACGACTAACACTGTAATGAATGATTTTGGAACACAATTTGTGGAAAAGGTGCGCAATTGCTTTTTGACCCAGCATGTGGAGGAAATTACAAGAATAAGGGGTGAAAATGTGGGTAATACCCTAGATTTATTTTTCACAAATGAAGAATCAATAGTTGAAGAGGTCATGATTGGAAATCCACTGGGGAGAAGTGATTATGCTGTGATACAAGTTACATGTAATATGGAGGAGATCGTGGCTCATGATAGAAAAACTATGTATTTGTATGAAAAAGCAGATTATGAGTTGCTGAGAAGGGAACTTAGTATTAATATTGACTGGGTGAAATACCTATCCGAGGCTACCAATATTGAGGAAATGTGGAGCAGATTCAAGTCAAAATTGTATGTTGCAATAGATAAGAGTGTACCCACAAGAAAGATGGGGAATTTAAATCAATCCAGGAAAAGGACGAATAGCAATCTACCAATGAATAAGAAATTATGGTCTAAAATAAAGAAGAAACAGAGGTTGTGGATGAGAATGAAATCCTTGAAGAGTAATCTGAATGTATCTACTAAGAACGAGTATTTAGAGACTGAGAAGGAGTACAGAAAACTGAATAATCAAATTAGAAAAGAAACCCGAAATGCTGTAAAACTAAAAGAAAGGGAGATTGCAAAAATGTGAAGGATAATCCTAAAATATTTTGGAAATATGTGCAGACTAAGACAAAAAGGAAACCAAGGATTCCTGACTTATACAAGGGCACTGCTGAAGATGGAAAAACAAAGTGATCTGGAAAAAGTTGAAGTTTTAGCAAAGTAATTTTCGAAGGTGTTTGTCATGGAGCCAGAAGATGAGGTACCATATTGTGTGATGAAAAATGTACCAACACTGAATCACCTGGAAATTAATAAGGAAAAAAATTAGAAGATCATTAAAAATCTAAAGGGGCATAAATCCCCAGGACCTGACGGAATCCACTCTAGGATTATAAAAGAAGCTATGGAACAATTAGTAGTGCCTTTAGAAATATTTTATCAGTACTCCTTTAAACATAAGGAACTCCCTCAAGATTGGCTAATTGCTCATATTACTCCTTCGTCCTAGAAAGCAATGCCTAAATGCTAAGAATAAAGCTAATAGGATATTGGGATTCATTAGGAGGAGTGTAAGCAATAAGAGTGCTGAAGTCATTCTAAAACTGTATCAGGCTGTAGCGGGCCGAAAATATATCTCTAATCCCAATTGATCCAACCCGCTTCCTACACTGTCCAGACGTTAGAAATCGAGGGAGAATGAAACGGATTGTATATACAGTCCCTTTACTTACAAAAGAATACAGTTATATTTACAGCAATTTATATTTACAAGGAAAGTGTGCACACTTCAAAATGAGGCCAAATTCCCCAATCCAAATAGGATACCAAAAGAGAATTTTCTAACAGGCGAATACAACAAATTTACTTATATATCTACACAAAACATAAAAAAAACACAGCAACAACCAAACGAAAAGGGGCACACGCTATCACTTGTGTGCTGGAGGTGGGTGGTAGTAGGCTAACATAAAAGGAGGCAGGATTGTCTGCCAATGCGGGTATGGTGGTCCAGGTGTCTAGCGAGGTATGAAAGCCCTCCGTCTCAGGGCTGGGCGGAGCACTCGTCTAGAGAACCCTTCTTGCCGTCTGTCCAAGGTTCCACTCTCTCTAAATGTATATCCAAACAATCCTCAAAATATAATCTTTTGATAAAAGATTATTTTAAACAAAGTACTATTTTGTTTTAATTATAGTGATATATCAAAACTAGCTACTATCTTTCCAGAATATGGCGCTTTGATAAAAGATTATTTTAAGCAAAGTACAATCTTGTTTTAATTATAGTGATATATCAAAACTAGCTACTATCTTTCCAGAATATGGCGCCTGGAAAGAAAGAAAAACATGGTAATCATTTTATACATAAAATAAACAAAAACAAAACAAACCCATTCCCATTCAGTCACACACACATTTTTACAGAGGGAGGGATAGGGTACTGAGAAAAGGGGTGGGAGAATGGCCCTTTTACACACACTCACATTCGCTCCACCACACCGCGCTAGTTAGGCCTCATCTAGACTATGCAGTACAATTTTGGTCACCATATTATAGGAAGGATATTGATTTGCTTGAGTCTGTGCAGAGAAGGATGACAAAGATGATTGGTGGGCTAAGGAACTTACCTTATGGTGAAAGGCTCAGAAAACTAAATCTACATACATTGGAAAGGAGAAGAGTCAGAGGGGAATTTATTGAAGTCTTCAAATGGGTAAAAGGATATAATAAAGGGGATCTGGGTAAGGTTCTTATACTTAGTGAACATGACAGGACACGTAGCAATGGGTTTAAGCTTGATAAGTATAGGTTTAAGGAAGGAGATTGGGAGGAATTGGTTTACAAATCGTGTGGTAAATGAATGGAATAGGCTCACTAGACATGTGATAGAAGCCTCCTCTCTGAATAGTTTTAAGAATAGATCAGATAAATATATGAGTGAAGCTGCTAGATGAGACTGACTTTTTTTATGTACATATGTATATATTTTTCTAAGGAGTGGGGAGATTATATTTTGCGGTTGCATGAATGGACATAATCCTCTGGATGCATTTTATGTATATTGTAGATTAGATCTGACGAACTCCTGTAAAGTGTGACAATGTTGATGACTTTTCTCTGGTAAGAAATCTTTTGTGTGTTGACTGGAACACGAGCTGCCAAGTGTAGGCCATGAATGGTCTTTTGCAGTCTCCTTCTTTTCTTAAGTTCTTATGACTTAGGAGTAGTAGTAGATAGGTCACAGAAATTTTCAAAGCAGTGTATTGAGGCAAAAAATAGAGCAAATAGGGTGCTAGGTTACATTAAAAGAAATGTTAGCTACAAGAGTAAGGAGGTCATCCTTAAACTATACAACTCTTATGTCAGGCCACATTTAGAGTACTGTATACAGGCATGGTCACCACATTTTAGACATGATATAAACTTATTAGAGTCAGTACAAAGTAGGGCAACAAAAATAATACCATCCCTGAAGCACCTTGAATATGAAGATAGACTGAGGGTATTAAATATGTTTTCATTTGAAAGGTGTGTGAGGGGAGATATGATGGAGCTTTTTAAAATCTTTTCTGGGATGGACAAATTGGATTTCAGCAAGTTATTTGAGTTAGAAGGTAGTAATAGGACTAGAGGTCACCACTTAAAGATTAAAAAACAGAGGTGCAGACTGGATGTTAGAAAATATTTTTTCACTAACAGAGTGGTGGATTATTGTAATAGTTTGCCACCTGAGACTAGACAGCCCAAACTTGAATGTTTTCAAGCACAGATTGGATGATTATATGGGAATGGAGGGTTAATTTCTTACTTTTTGGTATGTGGATATGTTTCTTGACTCATTCCTGTGGATGCAGTTTCTTTTTATTGTATATTTAGGGGGACTTTGATTTTGTTTTTGACAGACTCCTATGGAGGCTTTAAATTATATATTGTAGATGCATGGTTGGACATTCCTATGGATTGTTAAATTTTATATTGTAGATGCATGATCTGACAAAATCCTATGGATGCATTATGTGGGTGGGATTTGATGGATACGGATGACCTTTGATAGGCCCTTGTGGCTTTTGTCATCCATGAAATTATGTTATGTTATGTTATGTTATATAATCATCTAATCTGCATTTGAATACATTCAAGTTTGGACTGTTTACCGTCTCAGATGGCAAACTATTCCAGTAATCTACCACTCTATTGATAGAAAAATATTTTCTAACATCCAACCTGCACCTTTGTTTTTTAATTTTTAAGTGGTGATCCCAAGTCATATTACTACCTTTCAACTCAAATAACTAGCTAAAATCCAACTTATCCATCCCAGAACAGATTTTAAATAGTTCAATCATATTTCCCCTCACACATTTTCTCTCAAATGAGAACAGATTTAGTACCCTCAGTCTATCTTCATATTCAAGGTGCTTCTGAGAAGGTACTATTTTTGTTGCCCTCCTTTGTACTGACTCCAGCAGGTTGATGTCATGTCTAAAATGTAGTGACCATGCTTGTATACAGTACTCTAAATGTGGCCTAACATACGAGTTGTAGAGTTTAAGGATAACCTCCTTATTCTTGTAGCTGACATTCCTCTTAATGTATCCTAGCACCCTATTTGCTCTTATTTTTTTCCTCAATATACTTCTTTGAAAACCAGTGACCTATTTACTACTACACCTATGTCCTCATCCTCAACTGAATTCAGCCAATGCCCATCCATTTCATAGCCAAATTCCCTATTATCCCTTGTTAAGAACTCTGCATTTTTTAAGGTTAAAAGTCATCTGCCACTTCTGAGCCCAAGCTAATAACTTAAGTCACTCTGCACTTTAAGGCTACTCTCAACTTCTTTAACTAGAGCTGCCAATTTAGTGTCATCAGCAAAAATTGACACTTTGCTATTTATAGCCTTCCCAAGCTCATTTATATAAACTATGAATAATAAAGGGCCTAGAAAGGATCCCTGAGGTATGCCACTGATAACATCCATCCACTGTCACCTTACACCCCATTCAGCACAACACTCTGTTTCCTGTCTTTCAGCCATTCAGTTATCCAATTCAAAGCTTTTCCACATATCCCATGCATTTTTAATTTGTGAAAGTCTCATATGTGGAACCTTATCAAAAGCTTTGCTAAAATCTAAGTAAATTACTTCAACATTCTCTCCCATATCTAATTGTTTAGTAACATATTCTATAAAATCCAGTAAATTTGTTAAATATAATCTACCTCGTTTCTAGGTTGATGGTTTAATTAGCCACCTATTTTGACTGTGTTGTGCCTTAAATCTCGTTTCAGTCTATTGATTTGTTTTTCAGATTTTTCTACAGTTTTTTTTCACTACAGAATCAGTGAAAGCTAAGTTGCTCTTTTTTTTTCTTATTACTACTTAAGTTCTTTCTTTGTTTGAATAAGTGATGGAGTTCAGGGATGAAAGTGAGCATGAGTGTCGGAATGTATGCATTGGTTGTGGTGTAGTTGGTGAGGGGTATACATGTGTTGTATGTGGGCTGCGTGAATGCATTGTAGATTTAGAGGGGATGAGAATGCAGGATTTAGACAGGATATGTAGGCTGGAGGGGTTAGTTGCTGAGCTCAGGAGGGAACTTAGTGTTAGGCCTAGGGCTGGGAATTGGCTAGGTGGTGAGGTAGCTCAGTTAGATGTTTCAGGTGAAGGTAGAGAGCCGGTTGTGGAGGTAGGGTATGATAGTTCTAGGGATAGTGAAGTTAGCCCTAGAAATAGTCCTAGTGAGGATGGGGGACAGTGGAGAGTGGTTAGGAAACGTGTAGCTAGGGAGGCTTCTCCTGTTCTTTGTGAGAATAGGGTTGCCTCTGTTGAGGTGGTTAGCCAGGGGGAGAAAAGGTGTGTGAGTCAGAGGGACACAGAACCTATTAGCTTGACTAATAGATTCAGTGCCCTAAGAGAGGAAGTAACTGGAAGTGATATGACTGATGGGGGTGGGGGTGGAGTTCGAGTGACTGGTAGTTTGAATGAGAATAGGAGTGGGGATGGAGTTAGGTCTGTGGGGGTTAGGAATAGGAGTCTGACTGAAGTGCTTGTGATGGGTGATTCGCGAGTTAGATATTTAGATAGGAAGTTGAATGCAAGTAGATTGAATGGTTTGAGGGTGTGTTTGCCGGGTGCTGGAGTGAGAGATCTGTCTGATAGGTATGAGGAGCTGGTGTCTGGCTGTGCAAGGGATACGGTTGTGATTAAACATGTAGGAGTGAATGATGGGAAGAAAGTGGGTGCATGTGAGTTACGTGAGAGGTACAAGAGGTTGATTGAAAAGTTGAAAGAAAGTAGAATGAAAGGTGTTGTGACAGGTGTGCTTCCAAGAATGGATATTGGGGTAGAATGGATGTGTCGTGCGATTGTGCTGAATGACTATGTGAGGAGGATGTGTGAGATGGAAGGTGTCATGTTTGTGGATGTGTGGGATAGGTTTGTTGGAATGAAAGAAATGTATGCAATGGATGGACTGCATTTGAGTAGGAGGGGGGGTAGATGTGTTGTAGGAGGAGTATGATCGTGTTATTAGGTCTTTGCAGGTGGGAAACTAGATATTAATAGTGGTCAGGGAATTATGAGAGGACATTATAGTACTGAAAGTAGAATGGACAGAGCAGATAACAGAAATAGGTTCCAAGGCAATAGAGGTGAGGTCATTCAGGGATAGGGGGGGTTAAATTGTTTCTATACAAATGCTCGTTTTCTTAGAAACAAGAAGGATGAGCTATTTAGTTATATTAGCAATGAGGATATAGATATATTATGTGTTACTGAATCATGGGTTAATGAAATAGAATTTAGTGACACTATAAGTGAATTTGATTTACAGGGCTATAATATGTACATTAGTCAAAGGACAAGTAGGATTGGTGGAGGAATAATTATCTATATAAAAAACAACATTGTTTCAAGTTTAAATACTTCAATAAAGCAGGATGGAGTTGAGTCACTTTGGATAGAAATTAGGTTCAGTAAAAATAGAATGGTGCATTTGGGAGCTTTTTACAGACCAGCTGGGCAGACTGATGATATAGATGAACTAATGATAAGGGAAATAAGTAAGAGATGTGAAACGGCTGCAGTTATTATTGGGGACTTCAACTTAAACTATGTGGACTAGGAAAATATGATAGGTAGGGATAGAACAAGTGGCAGGTTAATAGAATGCTTTGAGGATAATTTTTTTAATCAATTTGGTAATGAGCCAACAAGGGGGGACAATATATTAGATTTAGTACTTTCTAACAGTGATCATTTAGTTGAAGAATTGACTGTTGGGGAAGCATTGGGAAATAGTGACCATCAAATAGTTCGTTTTAACTTGGGAATTGAGAAGGGTAAAATATCCGAGAATGCTGTAAAAGTTCCAAATTTTCATAAGGGAGATTATGTAAAACTTCAAAGCTTGCTAAATTTGGTAGACTGGGATGTAGAATTAAGAGGTCAAAATGCTTATGGGATGTGGGATACTTTCAAGCATATAATAAATGTAGTCCAAGAGCAATGTATCCCAATGAAGGCCATTAGGAACAAAAGTAAGAAACTATTATGGTGGAATCGGGAGATAGCTAGAAAAATTTCAGAGAAGAAAAGGGCATACAAAGAATTACAGGTAGAAAATAATATTCAAAATTTAAGTGATTATAGAATGGCTAGGAATGAGTTAAATAAGATTATAAAGAAGAACAAAAGGGTGTCAGAAATTAAATTAGTTCAGGATAGCAAAAAAGATCCTAGAAAGTTCTTTAGTTACTATAAAATTAATAAGTCTGGCAGAGTTAAAATAGGACCTATCAAATATGAAGGGGTTGTGAGAGAAACTGATGAGGAAATAGTTTAGGTACTAAATGGTCATTTTGCATCAGTATTTCCAAAGGAGAAACTAAATAGTCCTATGTATAGTACTCATGGGTCAGGGAAAGAGGTGTTTACTACCATTAGTGCGGATTGGAGGACGATAAAAGGACTAATAGGTGAGTTAGATACTACCAAGGCCTCCAGCCCTGATAATATTCATTCTAGGATACTTAAAGAAGGGGTAGAAAGTCTCTCAATAGCTCTAGAGAAGTTGTATACTAGGTCACTGGAATATGGAGAAATACCCGATGATTGGAAGAGAGCGAATGTAGTCCCCATTTTCAAGAAGGGTAGTAAAGAGGATCCAAATAACTTTAGACCGGTTAGCCTAACTCCTGTAGTCTGTTAATCAGCAATGCTCAGCACGGGTTTAGATCAGGTAGATCATGTTTGACTAATTTACTAGACTTTCTGGAGTTTGTAACAAATCAAGTAGATAAGGGAGAGAATGTAGATGTAATTTACTCAGATTTTAGTAAAGCATTTGATAAGGTACCCCATAGGAGACTAGTTCATAAATTAAAAATGATTGGGATATGTGGGGGTGTTTCAAATTGGATAGCTGAGTGGCTGAAAGATAGGACGCAAAGGGTAGTGCTAAATGGTGTAAAGTCAGAGTGGAGGGATGTTATCAGTGGGGTTCCTCAGGGATCAGTTCTCGGTCCATTATTATTTGTCATCTATATAAACGATCTTGGGGAGGCAGTTAATAATAAAGTGTCAATTTTGGCGGATGATACCAAATTAGCAGCTGTAGTTAAAGATATTGATGATAATTTTAAAGTGCAGGGGGATTTAAATAAATTGTTATCCTGGGCACATAAGTGGCAAATGACCCTCAACCTTGAAAGTGCAAAGTTATTAACATGAAAAAAGATAATAGAGAATTTAACTATGAAATGGATGGGCATTGGCTGAGCTCAGTAGAGGATGAGAAAGATCTAGGAGTAGTAATAGATAAGTCATTAAGGTTTTCTAAGCAGTGTATTGAAGCAAGAAATGGGGCAAATAGAGTGCTGGGTTTCATTAAGAGAAATGTCAGTTACAAAAGTAAGGAGGTTATTCTTAAACTCTATAACTCTTATATTAGGCCACATCTAGAGTACTGTATACAGTCATGGTCCCCACATTTTAGACATGATATTAACCTTCTCGAGTCAGTGCAACAGAGGGCAACAAAGATTATTCCTTCCCTGAGGCACCTTGAATATATGGATAGACTGAGGGTATTAAATATGTTCTAGTTCGGAAGGAGGTGTGTGAGAGGGGATATGATTGAGCTGTTTAAAATTTTTTCTGGGATAGATAAATTGGATATTAGCAAGTTTTGTGAGTTAGATGATGGAAATTGGACTAGAGGTCACCCCGTGAAAATTAAAAAGCAAGGGTGTAGGTTGGATTTAAGAAAATATTTTTTCCCCAATAGAGTGGTAGACTTCTGGAACAAATTGCCGCCGAGGGTAGTAGGTAGTCCAAATTTATATGTATTTAAGAGTAGGTTGGATGAGTTTATGGGGAGGGAAGGTTGTGATGGTTCCTAAGTTTTGTATATATCTATAGCTGCATGATTTAGTTCTTGTCAAGCCTTGATTGGTGATACCCTTTTTCTGGATGTAATTTTCTTGGGAGTTTAGGTGCCTTAAAAAAGAGGCCGTTTGACTCGGATGACCTATGAGTGGCCCTTGTGGCTTTTGTCCTCTGTTATATTATATTGTGGGGGACTTTGATTTTGTCTTCCCCTGACGATGGTGCTTTTTGTGGGTGGGTTTTGACGGATGCGGATGACCTTTGATAGGCCCTTGTGACTTTTGTCATCCGTGAAATTATGTTATGTTATGTTATGTTAAACCCATGTTGAGCATCATTTATTAACCTACCACATTAGATGGTCAGAAATCCCCTTCTTAACTATATTCTCAAGAATTTTACAAATGATAGAACTTAAGCTTACTGGCCTAAAGTCATTTGGGTCCTCACTCACATTTTCATTAAATTCATTTTCATTAACCCATGATTCTATTACACATTTTATATCTATATCTTCATCAATACTATAACTAAATAACTCATCTTTCTTATTTCTAAGACTACGAGCATTGGTATAACAACAACTCAGCCATCCTATCCCTGAAGCACCTCTTTTAGAATGTATACCTTCCACTCTATCTCCTCTGAATCTCTTTCCCTTCCCTGCCCTAGCCTGTACTCTTATATTTCCCTGACCACTATCAGTAATTAGTTTCCTGCCTGCAAAGACTCAATGACACTATGTAACTCCTGCCTCAACACGTTAACCCCAGCCTAGCTTAAATGGAGTCTATCCAATGCATACAGTGCCTTATTCCCATAAACCCATTCCAAACATCTACAAACACTAATCTCGACTCCTCACACAGTCCAATTGCACGAGACAACCATTCCATCCTCACATCCAATCTCGGAAGCACAAGGAGAAGGTACAGGGCCAGAAACATGTCAGAGTCCATGTATGTGGTGGTTTTTTATCCTTCCTAACATTTGATTTACCCTGGCTGCTGTTTTATTCGCATGAGATTTCGGCTTCAAGTCAGATGTCACAATTATTCCAAGGTCCCTCTCAACAAAGGTTTGTTCCAAAATGGCATCCCCCATATTATAGTTGTGGCTTGGGGGGAACCTTACATTTGCTTTCATTAAAAGTGAGTAGTCATTTAGTACTTTTAGTACCCCAGTCCTGTAACTTATCTAAATCTTTTTGTAATTCTGTGGCATCATCAAGACTTTATTCTCTTGTACACCTTGGAATCATCAGCAAACAATTTTCCAGAAGAGGTCAGGTCATCAAGTATGTCATTTATATATATAAGGAAAGTTGGAGAATATTAAATCAAGTATAGATGGCATGTCATTTCCCCTTACCCATGTAAACTTATCAACATGTTGGTATAAAAACAAGTCCTGACAGAGTTCATGAAATATGACTTGTTCATTTTCTGGTTCTCCTCAAACTACCAAATTTATCCAGTCAATATCTTTGAATTTGAAGTCACCACATATCAACATCTGATTCATATTTTTAGTACACACAGTGATGTCATAGCTTTGCTGACTCGGCAGTTATATTCTCTTGAAGAACTTGGAGGCCTTTAGAAACAACTCAATAGTACAGAATTATTACCAAAGTACAGCATGACAGTTGTAGCTTCAACTTCATCAAGACAAGCATCATCAACCAATGTGTTCGATGCCAAAACCTTACTCACCAAAATAACAATCCCACTGTAGCAGGCCGAAGGCAACACTAACCCTGCGTTCCAATCTTATCCTAGAATTTATGAACCTTGAGAACCCCAAAGAAGAATTGATATGATTTGATATACAGTCCTTTACTTTACAAGAAAAAATACAATAATAATTACAATTTACAAGCAAAATAAACACAGGTGCGCACTCAAAATAAATAACCTATACAAATTTCAATTCTCCCAACCGAAAACAAAAAAACTAATGGGTGCAGAGAACAAATCTGTACCAAAACCACCAATCAATCGGTACTTTACCAAACAATGTCCACGCAACAAAATGAAAAAAATGAATGGTACAGGATTATCACTTGTGCACTGTGGGGGGGTGGTAGTAGGCCAATAAAAGGGGGGCACGCTTGTCAGCCAATGCAGGTGGGCAGTGCCAGTGGCAAGCGAGGTATGAAAGCCCTCCGTCTCTGGCCTGGGCGGAGCACTCGCCTAGAGAACCCCTCTCGCAGTCTGTCCAAGCTTCCACTCTGTAGAAGAGATGATATCCCCCATTTACAATCCATTTACTATAGAGGGAAGGGAAACCAATAAGTGGGCACTCGACCCAAGGAAATTCATTAACTATCTTACCTCTAAGTGTACATCCAAGTGCGCACGACCAATTCTAATTTACAGCTTTAACAATTCTTTAAATATTTATTCTTATATTTATATTTGCTAAAAGATTTTTTAACAAAATATAATCTCTGAAAAGAGAATACAAACATCAATAAATTAAAAAAACAAAACAGAACAAAATTTATATTCCAGTTATTCACACACACCCATTCGCACAGAGGGAGGGAGAAGGTATTGGGAAAAAGGGTGGGAGCATGGCCCTTCACACACACACACTCACATTCGCTCCACCACACCCCTCCTTTCTTAGGCCATTCTACAACAGTCACTCACAATACACTCTCAATCCTTACTCATGGTACCTTTTATACTCAATTGCATCCTTCTGCACCCATTCAGTCTTGTCAGTCTCAGTCTCCTCATCACTATCAATCATGTCATCCACCATACTCTTTGCTTTCATTACTAACTCGCTCATCTCTCGACAGAACTCTTTCATACTTTTTTGTTCAGAACCTTCACTCTTCATACCTCCATTCATCTCCTCCTCACTCACAGCGCTCATCAAACTCAAAGCACACTCTTGCAAAACAGACAGGTCATTCACATCCCCTCTATTTTCAACAGGCATACCAGAAACCCCTTCGACTGGTTCTCACCAGAAACCTGAAAAATCAGCCACTTCTTCATTCACTACATCAAACTCACCCCTACTATTACCATTCATAAAACCCGAAAAATCAGCCACACTAGGTTCATTCTGCCCAAACACACTACCATTCATACTGTTCCCAAAACCAGAAAAATCTGGCATAGGCAGCTCACTCACTGGTCTACTTACACCAGCCAAATCACTCACCTGTTTATGCAAACACTCAAGCTCCCTCATACCAGGACTCTGCTCAGACTTACTTTCATTCATACTTGCATTCTTCCTTTCACTTTCTTTGTACACTTTCTTTTCCTTGAGACCAAGACTAGCTCTTTCCCAGACAGATCCATACTATTACATTCAATCTCATCATCATGCACTTTACCTCTTTCTCTGCACAGTTCATACACTGGATGACTCACCAGGTAGTCAGGAGATTCTCTCCATCTCCTTAACTGACTCTGATGAGCCCGCACTCTCTCAGTCATACCGTCATTCAAACTCTCCAAAATATACGTCGCCCCATTTTCTCAAACTCTCACAACTCTATAAGGTCCATCAAACTTCTCACTCATCTTTGACACATTCAACCTACCCTTCACTTCTTTCACCTTCAATACTTTCGCACCTAATTCAAATGAACGGAACTTTTCATGCGCCTCATGCCATACACTCTGCTCACTTTCATTCAAACAAAACCTATCTTTCACTCACCTTTCAAAATTCATCACAAACTGACATGGGGACATTCCAGTTCACTATGCACAGTCGAATTATATGCCCACAACACTCTTCCCAACCATACATCCCAGTCATTCAACGTCGTACTCATCATTCTCAACATCTCACACAAAGTTCTTATCATACGTTTAGCCAACCCATTTGAAGACAATACATACCGAGTTGTTCTCACATGCTCCATACCATTCTCTCTCAACATTTGCTCAAACACTTCTCCTACAAATACAGGCCCATTATCACTCAGACATCTTCTAGGCTTCCATACACACATAGGAAATAACAACTGCTCAACTACACACGCAACAGTCACACGCCTTTTATCTCTCACAGGCGCTGCATACACAAACTTACTTTTATGATCAACTATAACAACCATACCAACATTCCCAGCACTTGTACGCAGCAAAGACACACAATCAATCACTACCAATTCAAACGGTTCTTTCGCATCAACTTTCAACATCGGTGGTTTCACTTGCACACCTTGCACCTTTCGCTTCTGACACCATTCACATGTAGTTGCAACATCATTCACAACAGTTCTCAGAAACGGATGGAACACATGCTCCTTCATACACTCCCACAGCTTAAACTTACCCATATGCCCATAATTATCATGCACAACCTTCACCAGACCAATCATACCAACCAAGCACATCACAGGTACATACATATCATCACCACCCTTCACATGCCTCACAAAATATACAACATCCATACAAACAACAAAATCCTTAGCATACTTTTTAAAATCACTTAAACACTCTGGCCATTCATTCAAATCAACACGCGTCATTACACACCTCTTCAACTCACTAACAAAAGGACATATCTCTTGCATCTCTAGAATATCCTCATCACTTAAAATCTGATTCTCATCATCCATGACCAACTCAATCATACCGCAAAACTTGACAACATTCTTTGCACACTCATTCAACCTGATCACCTCACATTCGCCTTTCATAAGACAATCCTTATCAGCATCCAAAGACAAATCATTCAATCTCATAAAGTCCACCCCAAGCAGAAAATAACACGGCATTTGCTCATCTTTCAGAACCACAAAGTCATGTTTCACATTCACACCATTATCACGACATCTGTGCGCTATCTTTAACATGTCAATCCGGACCAAATGCGTTCCTAGAGACTGGCGTGAGGCGGAGGTGACTCCTATCTTCAAGAAAGGAGACCGTAACCAACCGTCGAACTACCGACCTATCAGTCTGACTTCGATAGTCGGTAAACTCATGGAAAGCATCATGGTGGACAAAGTGACGTCGTATTTAGAGTCAAACCTGCTACTGAGGAGTTCCCAGCACGGCTTCCGAAGGCAACGGTCATGCCTGACGAACCTTGTGGAATTCTTCCACTTTGTTTTCAGTGAGCACGATCGGGACAAGGCGGTGGATGTGTTCTACCTAGACTTTCAGAAAGCCTTTGATAAGGTACCACACCGCCGCCTTCTCCGGAAAGTGCGAGCGCTTGGCATAGACGGCAAGGTAGCCAGCTGGATCGAGAACTGGCTAAGTGGCAGACGGCAACGGGTGGTGGTGAATGGACAGTCTTCTGAGTGGGTGCCCGTTACTAGCGGGGTGCCTCAAGGTTCTGTCCTGGGACCACTACTTTTCATCATCTACGTCAACGACATGGACGGTGACATGGTTGCCAAGATTTCCAAATTTGCCGACGATACCAAGCTTGGTATGAACGTTGCAAAGGATGGAAATACTGCCCGCCTGCAGGAAGATCTTGGGAAGATTGGGGACTGGTCGGACATGTGGCAAATGCCTTTTAACGTGGGCAAATGCAAAGTGATGCATATCGGCCACAGAAACCCCCAATCTCAGTATATCCTTAAGGGCACTGCTCTTGAATCGAGTGACACTGAGAAGGACTTGGGTGTAACAATCACTAGTGACCTCAAGTTCTCGAAACAGTGCATTGAGGCGGAGAAAAAGGCCCAAAGGATGCTAGGCTATATTAAGCGCCCAGTTTGGTTATCGGAACCAGGAGATTGTACTGTGCCTGTACAACTCACTTGTCCGACCGCACCTAGAGTATGCCATACAATTTTGGAGTCCTTCCTTGCGAAAGGACATCGCGAGATTGGAACGCGCACAAGCCAGGGCAACCAAGCTGATTTCCTCTATCCGACATAAAAGTTATGAGGATAGACTAAGGGAATTAGATCTGTTCTCGCTGGAAACCCGTAGACTGCGTGGTCAGCTCATCGAGGTTTTCAAAATACTTCGAGGGTTCGACAATGTTGACTACCAGGATATGTTCACACTGAGTGAGAACAGAACGCGCAATCACGGCTTCAAACTTGAACTGAAGCGTTACAACCGCAATCTGTGTGGAAACTTTTTCACTTACAGTATCTGCGGTATGTGGAACGCACTTCCATTGGAAGTTGTCAACAGTGAATCTGTTGACCAGTTCAAGTCAAGACTAGACAAAGTCTTGAAAAGTGGCCGTTTAGGGACGCAAAACAATTGAGCAGCCTTGTGCCCGCTCGATTGCTAGTCCAAAGGTACCCTCTTTGAATGGACCGTAAGGTCTCCTAGGGTACCTTCTTTCCTTGTTGTTACTCACTTTCAGACTAACCTGTTCCCATGCCACTATCATGCCATTCCCTAATCCACTTATCCGTAACTTTACAGGTTTATGCTCGCAACATCTAAACTCATCATACTTACTCAGAATCCTCTCATTCACTAAAGACACTTGCGCTCCAGTATTAATCAAAGCACAGAAGAACCTTTCACCAACTTTCACTCTCACTTCCATCATATCAGGTCCACTATGTTCGCAATACACAGAAGGAACAAACACACCAACATCAGCACTGATATCCACACTGTCATCAACTTCCATATCATCACTCACCACACACTCATCTTCATCCAGACAATCATTCTTCTCTCTCATATATGAACACTTTTTAATCACCCAATTGTAGTGCACACCGCTCAAACATTGCAGATGTACCACATTAGAATTCAAACCCTTCATCTTCTCATCTTTGGACACAATCGGCCTCTCACCACCAAAGTGCACATAAACAATCACTCCATACAAATGACTCACTACAATCAACACTTCCTGAAGCAGCGGGACCCCTTGCATACACATCGCTCTCAATTCTTTCAGGAAGTTCCGTACCCTTGCCATACCAATGCTTTCAGGCTTCCTACATACTTCACTCATTACCTCCTTCCTTAAGTCATCTACACTATCGGGCGCTCTCACATCTACTCCATCACTCTTCAAATCTTGCAAACCATTCCATACACTCCCAAACAGGGAATCACCACCACCCTTACTCTCCTTTCCATTCATAATCCCTTTCGGCAAATATTCAGGATCACTCACTCCACCCACATTTTCATCATTCGCACCAGGATACCTTGACATCAAATCAGCCACTCCATTTCGTTCACCAGGCATGTACTCAATCACATAGTCAAAATCACTCAAATCTTCCAAAGTCCTTGCAATCCTACTATCAGCCCATTTCATATGTTGCAAATACACAAGTGGTTGGTGATATGTTTTAATCACAAACCTTACCCCATACAAAAATGGATGTCAACACTTTCAAACAATAGCTTATCGCAGCCAACTCTCGATCCACAGTCAAATACTTTCGCTCTGCCGCATTCATAGCCTTGGACACATACCCAATTATTCACCTGACATTCCATTAAAACGCTGCTCTTGCATCAGAAAACCTCCCATACAATACCCACTCGCATCTGTATACAATTCAAGCATTTTAGCATTCACACTATAATCTGGATACGCCAATTCAACATCTTCAGCCACTGCCTCTTTCAGTTTCTCATATGCCTCATTCATCTTATCATTCCACCTGACAATCGTACTACCTTTCTTGCCCATCCACTCAGTCAGAGGCTTACTCACACCCGAACAATCACGTATAAACTTTCGCTGAAATTAAATCAGACCCAAAAATGACTTCAGTTGCTTCACAGTCACCAGTTTCAGAAACATTTGCACCTTCTCAACATACTTTGGCAACTTTCGCAACCCATTCTCACTCACTATATGCCCAAGGAATTCCACTTCTTTTGCAAACCATTCACACTTTGCTACTTTCACCTTCACACCAACCCTCTCCAACGTTCTCAACACATCATTCACCAGTCTCATATGCTCCTCAAAACTCTGTCATAATCAAAATATCATCTATAAACGCAATCACATTCTTACTCTCAAACTTACTCAACACAACATTCATTGCCCGCTGGAAGGCTCCGGGAGCATTAGCCAACCCAAAGCTGAGGTTCCGGAACTGGTAATGCCTCTTTGTGGAAGAGAAGGCAGTTACCAGCCGGTTCTCCTCAGCAATGGGCATCTGGTAATACCCCCATACCAGATCCAGCTTCATAAACCACTCCATCCCATGCATACTATACACACACTCAGATACCACACACATCGGAAACCTTTCTTTCACAGTCCTTTCATTCACCTTTCGATAATCCACACACAGATACAATCTTCCATCTGGCTTACGTACAAGCACAATTGGACTATTCCATGTACTCTCACTTTCTTCAATCACCCTCAATTGCTCTAATTTCAAACACTGCTCTTCAATCTCATCAGCAACCAGATGTGGGAAATGCCTCAGCCGCTGATAGATTGGGGAGTCCTCCTTCAGGACAATCTTGAATTCCGGGAGTCTTGCAACCCCAAAATCCAGATCACCCTTACTGAGGCTCCCTTTCCTTCAAATATCATTCGATACACTTCCTCCCTTTCATACTCGGTCAAACATCCATCCAATTTCACCATGCTCTTCACTTCACTATACATCCATTCACACGTCTTTTCATTTGCAACATTCACGCCGACATCTGTGCTATCATCCATACCTACCTCATTGACAGTGGAGAGGTGACCCAGTACATCTCTGACTTGGATCCCCCTCACCTGCCCTTTCACATACAAAAGGATCATTTATTTTCATCAAGCTATCAAACACACAAGTAACACGCCTTACCTTATAACACGCATCCTTTCCATCCAATATCATGGCGTTCTCACCCACATCCAAACTAACATCCTTACTCCAACTCACTCTAACAGATGCCCATTCACCCTTCGCAATCCTTACACTCTCCATAGCAGTCACCTCAATACCGGTAAACACACTCCTCAAAACACTACCATTTTTCCCTACATACAACTTATACACCCCATTTTTTACCAATCTTTCTCTCAATCTGATCACTCGCAGGATGCACAACCATACGGTTCACTTTCATAAAATCATACCCCAAAATCACACCATACTCATTACTCACCTTATCAATCACAGAGAATTCACATTCCTTCATCAACATACCATGCATTCGAACAGCTGACCTTATCATTCCAATCACAGGCACTCTCCTACCACCAATACCTACCAAACTACCCGTACACTCAGACAAGAGGGCTTTATCACTCACCTTATCATACACATCCTTATATACCAAGTTCGCCTTGCACCCAGAATCTATCAAAGTCAAACACTCAATCTCATTCACTTCACTCTTTACACTCAGACACTCATACTTCCTACCAGACAGCACTTTCACACTAGACAGACCTACCAACACATCTTTCACACTCACACCCCCAGAGGATACTTCACCAGGTACCCTCTCATTATTCAGTTTCCTGCTTCAGTCTTTCCATTCACACCTTGCACTCTCAATCTTTTCCAACACTTTTCACTTGAATGTCCTTCCATTGCACAATAGCTACCTACATTTCTCTGATCATGGCACATTCTCGCATAATGACCAGCCTTTCCACAGTTACCACAAGCATAATTCATACCCCCTCTAGCAGTCACTCCACCATTCAACTTCGGACAGTCTCTCTTCAAATGGCCCTTCTCTTTACACTTGAAACATTCCTTCACACTTTCCTGACAATCTTTCACCATATGCCCATTCTTTCCACACGCAAAACATGCACCAGATGTCCACCTGCATTCAGCCAGCACATGTCCCTTTCATCCACACCTACGACATTCCACACTCCTTTTCACTCTCTTCTGCCTCTCATTCGATGGATATACCTCGGTTGTTCCCTCATATACCCATTTCCACATTGACATTCATCTGTCCCCTTCCATTCGACCACCCTCCATTTACCCATCCATTCTGCCAGCCCAGGAAGCTCGACATCACTCCAGCTGGTGCAGCCTTCAGGGCATCCCTGTAGTTGACAAACTTCTGGGGTTGAGTAAAGCTCATGGGCTTCTTACGTCCAACATTCACACTGTACCATCCATCCTCTTCTAGATCGCTTTCATCATCAAATCGTCAATCTTCCAACACATCCTCCCACATCAACCGTTCACCTCTCAGTCTCATTCTCTCCTTTCTCTTTCTACTCAGCCATTCACTCGCCTTTCGCAGGATCGTGTCCAGAAACTTCCTCATCAGTGGTTTACACTCATTCACTCCATCGCCATACCTCATCCTTGCCATACTCTCAACCCATTTAATTTCCATGTCACTCCTCGCCCTGTTGCAAATCCCTTTAATCCCCATGGCTACGCTCAAGCAGCTGCCTCCCCTCCCCGATCCCCCCTGGCCCTGACCCCCACCCCCACCCACAGACAGGGAAACTAATGAATAGTCTCACCTCCTCACCTTCAAAAGAAATCAGTACAATCAAAATAATAACTTTTAATGCACGTAGCCTTAGAAAACATATTACAGAACTTAAATGTCTAATAGCAACGGAAGAGGTTGACATCATAGCCTTAACTGAGACCCATCTACAAATAGGCATAAAAGACTTATTATGTGAATACATGCTAGAAGGCTATAGATTATTTTACAAAAACAGGGCCAATGGAAGGCTTGGAGGAGGAGTGGGACTATATATAAGATCAGAATTAAAAGTAACTGAGGTAGAACTTACAAATAATGAAGTGGAGCTGATCTGTGTTAAACTACATTTACGCGATTTTAAAATAAACATAAGCACTGTTTACCGTCGCCCAAATACTACCGTTAATGAGGACCTGGAAATATATAGAATCTTACAAGAAACATTACACGAGGAACAAACGCTATTACTGGGAGATTTTAATTTACCTAATATCTGTTGGGACTTAAATATAGGGACTACCCAACAAGAAACTTTAATGACAAATTTCATCGATACTAATTATTTACACCAATGCGTAAGGGAGCCAACCAGAGGAAATAATATACTAGACCTAGTTATTGCATCCCAGGAAAATTTAATATCAACTCTGGCAGTAGCGGAACATATAGGTACATGTGACCATAAACTAATCTGCTTTGATCTAAATGCCAGGTATTCAACTACCAATAACTATTCAAAAGTACCAGACTACGGTAAAGCTAACTTAGAGGGCCTCAGAGAAGCCCTGGGAAATATTCACGAGCAGCTGATAGAAATAGAAGATGTAAATCGACTTTGGAATAAATTTAAAGAACTATTTTTTATAGCCCAAGAAAACCATGTTCCTCTTAAGACAAGGAATAGTAACGCGAATAGAGGCAATCCGCCGTGGTTTAATAATGACATCAAACGAGCAATTAGAGATAGGAACCGCCTCCACACATTATTAAAACACAATAGAAGCTATCAAGTTAACCAACAATATAACACTAGCAGAAGAAAGGTTAAAACACTCATAAGATCAACGAAACGTCAATACGAAATCGAGATAGTGAAAGCAAGCACCACTAATCCCAAACACTTCTATACTTATATCAATAGAAATAGGCAAATGAGAAGCGGGATTGGCCCCTTGAAAAACCAGTTGGGTGAAATTATTTCAGATGATATGGGTATGGCTAATATCTTAAACGAGTTTTTTAGTTCAGTCTTCACCTTAGGATATACTAATAACGATAACAACGAGTCTATACAGGTCAGACACCCATCACTAAGGAGCGTGGAAGTAAATCCGCAACTAGTAATTGATAAATTAAAGAAAATGAACTCGTACAAGACTCCTGGTCCTGATAAATTTTACCTGAGAATCTTAAAACATGCCCATAATGAGTTAGCAGAGTCACTTGCTCTCATTTTTAACAAATCTCTCGAGCATGGGGTCGTCCCTGATGATTGGAGGGAAGCTAACGTCACACCTATCTTTAAGAAGGGATGTAAAAACCAGGCCAGTAATTACAGACCCATTAGCTTAACCTCAATAGTTGGAAAGTTGCTCGAAACGATCATTAGAGACAAGCTAGTAGAGTTCCTCAAAAACAATAACCTTATACGTGATAGCCAGCATGGTTTTAGGTCTAAGAGATCGTGCTTAACAAACCTAATCGACTTTTACCATAACCTTTTCAACCTATATAACGATACTAAATCATTAGATATAATTTATCTAGATTTCAAAAAGGCATTTGACAAAATTCCCCATCAGAAACTCATGAAAAAAGTGCGTACGCTAGGAATTAACAGTAATATATACGGATGGATTAGTAGCTGGTTAAAAAACAGGAAGCAGAGAGTGATAATAAATGGCGTGGAATCGGACTGGGTATCTGTTACCAGCGGTGTTCCCCAGGGATCAGTCCTGGGGCCTATTTTATTTACTATATACATCAATGACATAGACGTTGGAATAAATAATATCATATCTAAATTTACAGATGAAACGAAAATAGGTAACTCAGTATTATGCGAAGAGGACAGGGCTAGCCTGCAAGCTGATATAAATAAAATTACCGAATGGTCTGAGAAATGGCAAATGCCATTTAATATCGACAAATGCCAAACCCTTCAGTGCGGAACAAAAAACAAAAAATACACCTATACAATGCAAGGCGGCTTAATAAACCCACCCCGCAGGTTAAAGATTTAGGAGTAATAATTACAGAAAACTTAAAAACATCAAACCAATGCGCAGCTGCTGCAAACAAAGCTAACACAGCACTAGGATTTATAAAAAGAAACTTTACTTATAAAAGCGAGGAGATAATTATGCCACTATATAAAAGTATTGTCAGGCCCCATCTCGAATACGCTGTACAGTTCTGGGCCCATTACTTAATAAAAGACATAGATAAATTAGAAGCTGTACAACACAGAGCGACAAAACTTATCCCGTCAGTACGTAACAAACCTTACCACGAGAGGCTAAAAAACTCAATCTATTTTCCGTCACAAAACGAAGACTAAGGGGGCAGCTTATAGAGTGCTTCAAAATACTTAAAGGATTTAACAACGTTAATGCCAATAACTTGTTCACACTGACAGGGGAGTGTCCCACCCGTGGACATGATTCAAAACTTCAGGGTAAAAGAGCCACTATGGATGTAATAAAAAACTTCTTCACTTACTTGATTATTAATGATTGGAATAATTTGCCAAACGAGGTAGTGGACAGCAGCACTATAGATTCATTTAAAATGAGATTAGACAAACACTTAACAAATATTGGAATTGTTTAGCATAAGCTACAAAATAAAATAATATTACAAAAATATAACTCTTTCAGGTGTATGTAAGTGGTTTTCACATGCATTTCATTTAATTACTATTCAATGCAAATTTCCTTCAGGTACTGTCTTCTTACACCTGCAAGGTACTTTTCCCAAATTATTTCATGTACGGCTTTTGCCGGAGGGAGTGGAGGGTGGGGAGAGCCTAAAACTTTTCTATCCTTTACTTCTACTATTCTATGTGTAAGTGGCAGTAGATTTAAGGCCAGATCACCTTAGTCTGGGCCGTAAGGCCCGTGTGATCTGTGTATCTATGTAACTCTATATGCATACATATTCACCCTTTCGTTCTTACCCATATGCACTTTCTCAAATTCATTCACTCTCTTATATTTCACGCTCTCTTTCATTCACTTCACCTGTCCAATCATCCACTTCTTCACTACATCGTACTTCGGCTCACCCATACTCATTATCACTCAAAAGAACTCGGACACTTTCCCATCTAAACAATCTCCCAGAACATTCACCCAGTGCCCCTTGTTTTGCTGGTACTTGAGCTTGCAGTACCGCTCAAAATCCCTGAAGAACTCAGCCATACTCTTTTCCCCATTCAATCTAAACTTATCAATCCTAGGCACTTCCCTAATCAAAATTCATTTCCCCACATTCACTTCACTCTCCGAAGAGCTACTCTCGGTCTCACTCTTTCCTCTGACCTTCCTATCCTTACCCTTAGAACCATGCTTCCTTCCTCTCTTACTTTCCACTCTCTTCCATTCACCCTCTTTCCTACCACTCACAGTATCTTCTCTAGACTCAATCACACTGCTATCCATTCCATTCAGCTGAGTCCCTTCAGTCGGAGCAGGGGTCAGGGTCGTAGATCCGGGGGTTGGTCCAGCCCCTGTCATCATATTATATAAGTCCTGCATCCGTCGGTCAGTCTGATCCTGTTATTCTCCCATTTCCTTCTTCATCCTATCAGTCTTTTCATTCATCCCTTTCATCTCATTCCTCATTCCTTTAATCATTTTCCGCAACATTTCACACTCCTCTTCTTTCTTCAACTCCAGTCTTAATCGCACTACTACTTCATTCAAACTTTCAGTCAAAGCAATTGTTCCTGAGTTAGTAACAAGGATAGGAGGAGGGAAATCAACCAAACTACTTTACCAATATACAGATGGACTGCAATCAAATCAAATTCCTCCGGTTTAGAGATCTCAAGGTCCCTATTTGGGCGCCAAATGTAGCAGGCCGAAGGCAACACTAACCCCACATTCCAACCTTATCTTAAAATTTATGAACCTTGAGAACCCCGAAGAAGAATTGATATGATTTGATATACAGTCCTTTACTTTACAAGAAAAACTACAATAATAATTACAATTTACAAGAAAAATAAATGCAGGTGCACATTCAAAATAAATAACCTATACAAATTTCAATTCTCCCAACCGAAAACAAAAAAACTGACGGGCACAGAGAACAAATCTTTACCAAAACTACCAATCAATCGGTACTTTACCAAACAATGTCCACGCAACAAAATAAAAAAATGAATGAAAAGGGGTACAGGATTATCACTTGTGCACTGGGGGGGGGGGGTAGTAGTCCAATAAAAGGGGGGCACGCTCGTCAGCCAATGCAGGTGGCAAGCAAGGGATGAAAGCCCTCCGTCTCAGGGCTGGGCGGAGCACTCACCTAGAGATCCCCTCTCGCAGTCTGTCCAAGCTTCCACTCTGTAGAAGAGATGATATCCCCCATTTACAATCCATTTACTATAGAGGGAAGGGAAACCAATAAGTGGGCACTCGACCCAAGGAAATTCATTAACTATGGTTTGCATTATCCATGATGCCACAGTTGCCATGAGCCATGTGAATGTCAAGATTATCTTCTGTTGGGTTCCTGCTGGACATTTGGGAACTGCAGGGAATGAGCATGCCGACGAGGGTGCCAAAGAGTCTGAGAGGACTGGGCAAAAAGATGGGAGATGGCTGAATGGAATTTGAAGTTGCATGCCATTGTACTGCGACTGTTCAAATGGACTTACCCCCCCAATCCTGCAATGGCTTCAGGTAATTTTCTGTCTTCTTTAAATTGGGTACACTCGTAGGACACACTGCCATTTGATGAAGCTCTCGCCGGAACCTTATTGTGATGACTGTGTTGTCCCCCCAGACTTTTTGGTGCATTCTTGTTGAATGTCTCGGTACCGGGATGAGCTTGCCCCTTGTACTTGGGACTGGTTTTTGCTCTTCTTTTTTTAATCTAGTCTGTAATGTGATTACAGTAACTTTTGCCCTAGTAGATAGTCGGCAGATGGGCTCTTAAAAAAAATCTGAAGACAGGAAGTGATAGCAGTATTTTTATTGTCTGTGTGTAATGTAAAACTACCCCTTCCTAAGGGAATGAGCATCAGTGTATCCACCAATAGGTGGCCAGCTCATGACACTGTTGAAAGTTTTGTATCCATGTTTGCGATAATCAAATGTCTCTCACCACTGGAAGGCCAACTTTGTATCCATTACACTAGCAAGAGCTCCTCTTCAAATTGTGGAGTATTAGAAATTAGCCTAAATTTGCAGATTATTTTTAATAAGAAATATTTTAATTTATTATAAATGAAGGAAAAAATTTATTTAGTATATTGAACCATGTCTTAAACCCAGTATGAAATATAAAAAGAGAAGTGAGGTATGAGAAAAGTAGTTGAATGTATGAAGTAAATTACAATTAAATTTTAGATGCCAAGGTCCTCCACACACACACACTAACTATTTAATAAGATAATACCAAGTTCTGCGAGTCTGTTTCTTAAACAATACTGAATCACATGCAAATTGAAAATAGCCCCCAAAAGAAAGACAGTAAAAAAAAACTCATTTCTCAATCACCACTGTTCTTGACTGATTCAGTATTTAACTCTTTTTCTGTCTAAAATTTACCTCAGATTTCAATAATTGTCTCGGTTCTCAGCAATACAAACTTGACTTGTTAAGACCTGAATGTGAGATTCTGCTTCCTTCCCACACAGTGAGCGCACTCATAATGGGACTAAAGAAAAGTAGAGAGAGAGATTTAAAAAACAACATTGTTCTTTAAATCTCTACTTTTCTACTTAAACTCTACCATTTGGTAGAGTTTAAGAAAGAAGTTATTGCAAAATTTGAAAGTAGTGTCCACTTTGCTGATCTTGCTTAAATATAGCGCAAATATATATTAAATATCAGCACCATTATTGCTAAGAAAGATGAAATCAAATCAGCTGATGTTGCAAAAGGTCTGAAAGTGATGATAAAGCAAAGAACTAGAATAATTTAAGTAATGGATTTTTTTTTAATTTGGATAAACAAACAGTTGAAGGTAGATAGTATGTCAGAGTGAATAATTTGTGAAAAGGTAAGGCAGTTACATACAGATCTTGTACAAAAAGAGTGTAGAACCACTGACAAACTCCAAGAGCTTCACTAGTAGCTGCAACAGGCAGCAGCTGAAGAAATTGCTTCCAGCAAAGAGGAGGAGAGAGGGTAAGCTCTCTCTTGTTCAAAAATTCAAGAAATTTCTACTAAGTGGAGAGAAGTCCAAAGCTTTGTGGAGAAATACCACTCCTATAAAACTGAAGCAAGTAGAGTCATAAGCATGTATAATAACTATACCTTGGGTCATTTTAGATTTTTTTTTTTAATTAAGAAAAAAGAAAACCTCTCTGGACAAATTTTTAATGGGAGGAATTCTATGTTAAAAAAAAATGAAAGAAACCCCAGAGAAAGACTTGCTCCTTGAAGTCTTGTAGATAATATTTTGGATATCAGGAACAGATTAAATCATTTCCCATTATTTCTTTGGGAAAAATTGTTTTGGTTCTCAACAAACTTTTTGGAACAGATTAATATAAAGAAATTATGTAATACTGTATATGTATTCAAATTGTTCTAAAGTAAAAGTATAGGAAAATGGAACTAAAGTTACAGAAAAAAAAATAGCCATATACCTAAATTGTTTAACACGTTGACTGTAAAGGCTTTCAAACAGCTAAGAGTATGTTTTACAGATATTACATGTTATGAACAGTGCCCTAATGTGTTAATGCTTGAAGAGAGATATAAAAAAAACTGGTAAGGATAAATTATTTGAGACTACCAGTGTACCATATATGGCCCAACTTGTGGTTGTGTTAACTTTGCTAATTTAGTTTAGGTAGAGCTACAATGCAAGTAAGACTATGCCAGTTGTCACCTTTGTTATCTCTTTCAACTGTACATTAAAACCTAAATATGTAGCTTTTTAATTTATTTTTACCAGCTCTGAAAGTAATGAAAGAAATATTTAAAGAAATTATAGACAATGTACAGTACCAATATAAATAAAATAAAATAGAGAATGTGCAAAATTGATATCTGCTTACCTTTGAAATCTGTGAAGAACTTCAATAACAAACACTTGAAATCAATAATCAAGAGCTATTCTCACTACACTACTTAATTGTTATGCTCGATTGTTGGAGTGCCATGTTTGAAAGAGATGGGTAGATGATCTTGTAATACTGACTGTCTTTGTCAGACTGAGAGAGGTTCTTTATTACCATTTTGCTCAGGCAAGCCAAATTTCAGTAAAAGACCTTATACCAGCTCAGGAGTTTTCTCCTATTCTCTCCTCTAGATGATCTGGCTACGATGAACCCTAACTGTATGAAATACTATAGAATATAGCACCCCATCTGTATAAATAATGGCCAATGGTGTGTAAAAATGATGGGTGGCCTTATGCTTACTAGGCCATAAAGGGGTGGGAGAGGCTGGTTACTTTTTAATGGAATTTTAGCTCATCAACTCTGAGAAAATAGTTGTTTTAATAACCATTGTACCAGATTTGCTTGGAAAAGATCCTATCAAAGGGATACTCCGTGTAAACTGTTACACACACTACCTGGAAGAGCAGCACACCATCTCATCACTAGTGTATCCAGTAGTCTGAAGCTGCATTAAGACTACCTGGGCTTTTTTCCTTTTAGACATGTCTTACTTATCCCTCCACACATACATTTTTTGACATCTAGGGATTTGTGTGTCCCCCCAGACCTACATAATAGCTGCAGGAGGCTCTGCGGTTGTCTTCCACACATTTCCACTTCCTCTAGCTTCACCATTTTCTTTACAGATATCTCTATTATATTTGCTGAAAAAAAATCTGATTTTCGCAAATACTAAAGTTATACGTAATGTTTATTTATTTGTTCTTGATTCTTGGGTGTACTCAATCACTTAAATATTTAAAAATCTCCCATCCAAATTAATTTACTAATACCTACAAAAACAATTGATTTGTTTGCAAATGCATCAAATACATATACTTTCATTCTATTTTTTCTATTCAAGTTTGAAACAACCAAAATATTTTATCTCCCCAAATTTTATAGCCTTTAAAAAAAAAAATTCTTATACCTACCACAGAGACCTGTTTTAGTAACTTGAATATAATTAAAATGGCAAAATGTATCGGAATATATCCACAGTCTATATCATCTCAATCACCTTGTAGTTCGGACGTACATTGTTCATGTAAACTTTATACAAATAAGCTTTTTATCAATCTCTATAAATTATGGCGTTCAGAATATTTTTGTGATGTTGAATTGGCAGCTGGAAACTATGTAGTAAAGGTAAGCTAAATTATCTTCACTTTTTAACACTTGTCAGTAAATTAAGATTTAAAAGTAATTATAGACATTTATTAACATTAGGTTTTCAAGGAATGTTGTGGCTCATTAACCAATTTTTTGAATTGGTTAATTAAGGGCATGATAAACGGTTGCTTCCTCTCCCACCAAATGCCTCTAAATTACTCATTGTGAATAGGAATTATTGCAAAAAAGGATTATTCATGCAATCATAGGTGTCAGTTTTTATGGTAGACAAATCAGGGCCCTTTCTTAAAGATTTTACTTCAGGGATAAATATAATATTAATTAATAGAGGCAAGAGATAGTTAGGATTACGAATTGGAGGACATGGGTCAGGATAAGTACTGGTGGAGAGAGTTTATTACAGCCCTATGCCACCTGGGGGCCCCGTAAGGGGCGCGGCGATTTGCCATCCTGGCCGCCGTGATGACGGGATCCAGCGCTCCGTCCGGCCCCAGCTTAGTCTCTCTTCCTTCCTTCAGATAGCCCGATTTCTCCCCTACCTTGTCGCTTTTCATACAACCTTTCCCACAACTTTATCTGGTCAGCCTCTAATTTCAAAGGGTAGAATGCTGACCTTCTTCTCAAGCCAACCACCCCGGATCGGGGCTGAGGGGGGAGGGGACATTGTCCCCTAACCCCTGAGCTCCGGTTCGGGATGGGGGTTTTTTAACAACCTGCTTCATCCCCACCCATACCTTCCTCACATCCCTTTTCCTCTCCTCTTCACAACCTATATTTTTTACGCCGTCTCCAAGGTGGAGCCGCCATGCCGATGGACTGCCAGGCCACCAGGCGGGAGGGGTGGTCCCGAATGGCGGCGCCTGGCTCTGCCGGGCTTGTAAGCACCTCTTGCAGTGTGGGCTACTGCGAGGGGTGATGAGCTATTGCGTCCCGTGGCAAAAATAGGGTCACCATGCCCATAGATGAACAACAAAAAAAAAAAACCCAAACCCCTTTAACTCCCCCTTGCTCATCGACGGAGCCGCCCTTGGGCAGCTCCACCGAAAAAATGGAGGTCCCCCCCCCTGTGCTTGCACAGGGGACCCTCCATATTTCTCTAACCGGAGAGGAGGCTTACTCCTCTCCTTCGCCTACGGGTGCAGGGGACTCCCCCTCACCCCCTTCTCTGGAGGTGCTTTCGGGCACCTCCCTTTTCCCAGCGGCAGTCCCATCTTTTCTTTTCAAGGGGACTGCCAAGAAAGCCAGCAGGCAGCCCTTAGCCAGCCGCTTCCCATCAAAGCGGCTCGGTAGGGCAAACCCCCTTAGGGGGGAGAGGGAAGCCAGGCCCCTTCGGTCGCTTCCCTCAAAAGACCTGCTGGCAAGAATTTTAAACCTTGCCGGGGTCAAGGCCTGTGCCTCCCCATACAAGACTGGCGACACTGCCAAGGGGACCTGCGATGTCCTGGGAGGGGATGGCCAATTGGAGGCCCCTCCTGTGATAGACATGGTCCTTGAGGAGACCCAGCCCCAGACGGTAGGGCCTTCCATGGGGGGGAATTCGGGCTCGGCGCCAAGCACCGAACCCGAATCCGCCCCTATGCAAGGTCCTCCTCAAATGGCTGAGGGCTCCGAGGCAGTAGAAGGAGGGGAGGGATCTCCTCCGACAGGTGCCCCTACGACAACCAGGACCTTCTCCATTTCGGAGAGGGACCTGGCTGAGGCTGGTCCATCTGGCCTGGGGACTTCTGCCGGCGGAGGTGAAAAGCGGGTTCATTCCCCGCCCTCCTCTCCGAAAAAGAAAAAGACTAAAAAGACCAAAAAGACTCGGGGCTCCTCTCCATCCGCGGGGGCTGCGGGGACGGATGGGTCTGCTGCCACTCTGGCAAGCGACCAAGCCAAGATCGGCACATCCGCCCCCTCTGCCCCCCCGGTTGCGGAGCCCCTGACAAAGAAGACTACTACCAAGAGTGCACAGGGCGGAGCCTCGATGACATCGGGGCCCCTGATTCAGAGGTTACCTGGCGTTTTCGAGCCCGCTGGCTTCAAACGCTTCCTCGTTATTCGCTCCACTGATGGCACCATGTTGTCCAAGGGCAACATGATCCATCAGCGGAGAGGATTAGCTAGTGCAATTGGTAGAGAGCCGAAGGTAACCCGTTTCTCGGACGGGAGCCTTCTGGCGAATGCGGCGAATCCCGCCGAGGCGGCCAGGATTAGTGCTCTTCGGACACTTCATGGCACCCCGGTGAGTGTGACGCCGCACTCTACCATGAACTTTGTGAAAGGAGTAGTTTATGCGAGGGAACTCGTTGACTACTCCATTGAAGACATCACCTTAGAGCTGGCCGACCATGGGGCGGTCAAGGTCGAACGTGTGATGAGAAAACAGGGAGGGGCCTCGAGACCCACCCCTACACTCTTCGTCACGTTCGACTGTGACAAGCTCCCTGAGTCGGTGCGTGCAGGTTGGTACCGCTACCGCGTGAAGGCATTCGTGCCACTCCCGCGGCGGTGCTATTACTGTCACCACTTCGGCCATACGAATCGCTCATGTAGACGTGCAAAGTCGGGGTCACCCGAAGTCTGTGTAAATTGCTCCAAGGTCGCACACGATAAGTCCAAATCGTGTGTGGCCAAGTGTGTCAATTGCGGAGAGCCGCACCCTGCTTCTTCGAAGCAATGTGGTGCATATCTCCTGGAGAAAGAAATCCTGGCCGTTCAGGCCCAGGATCGACTCTCATTCCGCGAGGCAAAGGACTTGGTCCTGGCGCGCCCGGCTCTGCCTGGGACGTCATATGCCTCAATAGTTAGGAAGGCACCCTCTGCTCCCGGCCCATCCAGGCCAACGAGCACGGTTGTTTCCGCGCCCATTCGGAGCCCTTCTGCGGGCTCTACCCAACCCGGGCGCTCCCCTGGTAAAGCTGGCGGCAAAAAGGGCTCATACCCTGCCCCGGCTAAAACCAGGGCTCCCCCCTCTTCCCCCAGCGTGACCGTTTCCCGTAAGGCGAAACGGCCACGCGCCTCCACCGAGTCGTTAGACTCACAGGAGGCAACACCCCTGAAGATGGTCGCTAGGCCATCTTCCGGGGTTCCTAAAGCTGTCCCCCGAAAGGAGGACAGCAACAAAGGAGCTTCGGCTCCTTCGCCCACGTCCCGAGGTGGAGCGAGTGGCTCGGAGACGGTGGTTCCTCGAAAAGAGGGCCCCCCCACCTCCGAAGCCGCAACGCCCGCCTAAGGTTTCGAGGCGGAGGGAGGAAAAGACTCGCATGGCGAGCCCAACCTCCCCCAATAAGTCCTCGAAGGCGACAGCGCCTTCAGCGCTTTGTCCGGCCAACAGCGCCCGGGGTTCTGCCCCCGGGAAGCGTACGGCCATTCCCGTGAGGGTCTTCAATTCGAGGAGGGCCCCCGCGTCTCCTCCGAGCTAGGCCTGGAGGGCATATTCCTTCAATGGAATTGCCGTGGACTCCGGGCCAACTGGGAGGAGCTGCGGAGGCTCGTCTCGTCCCGTTCCCCGTTAGCTATCTTTTTGCAGGAGACCATGCTAGGCGCGTGCCCCCTGCCCGCCCTGCCGGGGTATAAGGGTCTTGCGACCCCACCACCGGGGGATGCGCGGTTTACACCCGGCATGATGTCTCCGTTCTTCCTTTCTCTTTAGATACCTCCTTTCAGGCAGTGGCTGTGCAGCTGCACCTGGATAGGAGGTATACTATTATTTCTGCGTACATTCCACCGTCAGCTGACTTCGACGTGGGGGACTTCCGCCGCGTCGTGGCACGGTTGCCGAGGCCCTATCTCTTGCTTGGAGATCTGAACGGCAGGCATCCTCTCTGGGGAGATTACTCCATAAATCCCAGGGGACAAGTCCTTGCCGATCTGATCGAAGAGCTTGAGATGGGTTTCCTAAACGTGGATGAGTTTACGCATCACTGTCCGAGAACCGCTTCATTTTCTTGCCTTGACCTATCTTTGTGCTCTTCGGATGCACAGCCTGATTTTGATTGGGGGGTGGTCGATGACCTCCATGGTAGTGATCACTTTCCCATTCAAATATCATTTTCAGGGCAACTGCCGCCTGAGAGACCACCTCGGTGGTGCTTGGCGCGGGCGCGGTGGCCTGCATTTCAGGAAATGACTGAATTCTCTATCTCAGTCGAGGAGTTTAGGTCGGTAGATGAGGCCGTTGAGTTCTTCTCCGGCAACCTCATCGCCGTGGGCCTGACTACTATTCCTAGGACGTCTGGCCGTTTTGCACGCCGACCACTCCCATGGTGGTCGGCCGAGTGTGAGACGGCCCTCAAACAGAAGCGTTATGCCTACATGCGCTATAAGCGCCGCCCGAACGATTTCAGTGTCGCTGAATTTCGTCGGGCTAGGGCTAGGTTCCGGTATATTTCGAAGCACGCCCGCCGCTCTTCTTGGCGGGCATACGTGTCTTCACTTAACGGGAAGACCCCTTTAGCTGAGGTGTGGAAGCGAGTCAAAAGGATTCGGGGCAAGTTCTCGCAGGACCCCCCTCCCGTTCTCCAGGAGAATGGGACCGCAATCTCGGACCCCGCGTCCGTGGCGGAATCCTTAGCGACCGCTTTTTCCGCATTCTCTAGCCGTGATGCTGCTCCGCCAGCATTCAATGCACGTCTTGATGTCGCGGAAGGCCGCCGGCTGGACTTTACCTCCAGAGGCGGAGAACCCTTCAACGACAAGTTTACTGTGAGTGAGTTGCGCTCCGCTCTCGCTTCGTGCGCGGACACCGCCCATGGTCCGGACGATGTCCCGTACGCCATGCTTCGACACCTGGGTGAGCGAGGCATGGCCTTTCTGTTAGATTTGTTCAACAGGATCTGGGTGGAAGGTCTTCTCCCAGACTCCTGGCGAATCGCTACTGTGCTCGCCTTTCGCAAGCCGGGGAGAGATCACTCTACTCCGACCGGTTTCCACCCAATCTCTCTAACCTCTTGCGTGTGCAAGTTGATGGAGAAATTGGTAAATGTTAGATTAGCCTATTTCCTGGACAGCGGAGGCCATCTGTCTTCTGCACAGTGCGGCTTCCGTAAGTTCCACTCCACGTCGGATGCTCTGCTCCGACTGGAAAATGCCGTCTGCGAGGCTTTCCTTCGTAGACAGCACTACGCCACGGTGTTTTTTGATCTGGAGAAGGCCTATGATACCGCATGGCGATACGGTATCATGGAGACTCTCCACACGATGGGGGCGAGGGGACGCCTCCCAATGTTTATATCTGAATTTTTGCGAGATCGTCGATTCCGCGTACGGGTGGGGGGAGCCCTCTCCGGCCCAAAGGAGCAGGAAGAGGGTGTCCCGCAGGGAAGTGTCCTCAGTGTCACACTCTTTGCCCTGAGCATCAACGGCATCACCTCGGTGCTGCCGGAAGATGTTCTCGCTACGCTCTACGTGGACGACCTTTCGATCTCTTTTGGCGCGGCCCAGATGCCAACTCTGGAGCGCCGACTCCAACAGGCATTGAACCGCGTCTCTCGCTATGCCGAAGCGCACAGGTTTCGGTTTTCTTTGGCCAAGACTAAGGTGGTGCACTTCTGCCGCCACCCACGGCTTCACCCCGACCCAGATTTGTTTCTTAATGGGGTGCGCCTGGATGTGGTTGAGTCGCACCGTTTCCTTGGTCTTGTATTCGACCGACGCCTCACCTGGGAGGCTCACATTCGCAGCCTTAGGGTCTCTTGTACCCGCGCCATGGACATTCTCCGTTCCGTGACGTTCAGCGCTTGGGGCCCTGATAGGGCTACCGCCTTACTTTTTTATCGATCCTTTGTTCGCTCGAAGCTCGACTACGGATGCGAGTTTTATGCATCCGCAGCCGAGCGTTTATTGCGGAAGGTGGATTCGATCCACCACACCGGCCTTCGCCTTGCGACCGGTGCCTTCCGCACTTCCCCCATTGAGAGCCTGTTGGTCGATGCTGGGGAGATGCCACTCGCTCTGCGCCGCGTGCAGTGCATCACTCGCCTGTACGCGCGAGCCCGGCGCCTCCCTCAGTCGCCAACAGCTCTCACCGCATCCGCAGCTGATCTCGATGGTGCCTATGCCGCCGAGAGACGCCAGTCATACCGTAAGCCCTTTGGGTTTAGGGCCAGGAAACTCCTTCGAGAGGTAGATATAGCTCTCGGGCCGGTGGCGCCCCTGGTTCTGCCCAGGACGCCACCCTGGAGGGTACCACATTTGGCTATTTGTCGCCACGCCTCTGCTCCCAAAGCTTGTACTGCGCCGGGAGTATTGCGTTCGACCTTTTTGGAGCACACATCGTGTCACGCTGGTACCGTGCCAGTGTATACGGATGGCTCCAAGTCCCAAGAGGGGGTCGGCTTCCACGCCGTATCCCCTCTGTTTGAAGTCAGCGGGGCTCTACCAGGCGCTGCGTCTGTCTTCACGGCCGAGCTGGTGGCAATACACCACTCGGTACGGGAGATTACGCGACGTGCCCGGTTCGGAGACCGGATTGTGATTTATAGCGACTCACAAAGAGCCCTGAGTGCTCTCGGGGCATTGGAATCTCCGCATCCCCTGGTTCGCGAAATCCGTGACGCCACGGTTTTGGCGAGCCGGGCAGATGTCGAGATTATCTTCTGCTGGGTTCCTGGACATGTAGGAATTGCGGGGAATGAGCGCGCCAAAGAGTCCGCGAGGACTCTGCGACCGGACCAGCGTTTCGCTCTTCCTCACACTGACTACATGGCAGGAATACGGGCAGCTCTTCGGACTGCTTGGCAAAGAAGATGGGAGACGGTCGAGGGGAACTTAAAGTTGCGTGCCATTGCGCCGCGACTGTTCCCATGGACCTATCCCCCAATGCCGCGGCGGCTTCAGGTTGCTTTCTGTCGTCTTCGAATCGGACACACTCGTGTGACGCATCGTTACTTGGTGGAGCGCTCGCATGTGCCCTATTGCAACGACTGCGTCGTCCCCCAGACTGTTCGGCATATTCTTGTCGAATGTCCCAGTCTGGGTGATCTTCGCGCACGATACCTGTCTCGGTACCGGGATGGGCGGGGTCGCTACCGCCTGTCCCTTGTACTCGGGACGAGTGCGTCCACCATGACTGGTGGACTTATTGACTTTTTGGGGGAGGCCGGCCTTCTCCCCTTTATTTAAGGTTCCTTTTTTTTGTTATTGTTTTGTTTTAGGTTGCACTCTCCTGCACCGGGGTGAGGGGGACCTCCCCCCGCTGCCGGAGATTGCTTCGATTGTTAAGTTTTTCCAATTTATATTGATTGTTAAGTTTTCATATTTTAACTTTAAAGTAGCCTAATTCTAGGCTGTCGTGTTTTTCGGCGACTTATGCCCAAGTGGGTAGTTGCCAGATGGGCTCTATAAAAAAAAAAAAAAAAAAATGCCACCTGTGGGTGCCATGGGAAATTGATTGATTGATATTAAAGACATTCAAAGTTGAAATATCTTGATGAATTGGGTTACACATGCTAGCAAGTGATAGATAGAGTTTATATAAGAAAATTCAAGGTATTTTATATGCATAGAGATATACTCAAGTATTTGCCCAAAGAAAACAAGGTGAATGTAAGTGTGATTGATCTTTTCCCATTGAAAAGCAACATGCTGAAGGGTGAGTGAGATAAAGGCTGGGAGATAGGAGTATGGCTTATATAATCAGACTTTGCTATACAAGATTAATTTAGTTCTAAGAGTGGTGGTAAGGAGTGAGGTGCTGTTAAATCTGCAAGAGGTAGCACAAGTTTAGGGATATGATATTGGGTAATGCAAAGCATGTATCTGGTGTTAGAATTTGGCCACTGCCTGAAGGTAATCGGTGGGCAGACTACCGGTCTACCAGTATTTAAAGCCTACCCCCCCCCCCTCCCTCGTATTTATCTCTCATGGTGGTAACTACTACTTGATATGGGGTCATTTATTAAGATACATCAATATATATATACTCAAAAGTGTATAAAAATATTAGATTGTATAGTGACGAAGATTGCAAATAATGCGTAGCGTAATGGATCATGTAAATACAATGGGAAGAATGATGTGACGTCATTGTAGGTTGCGGTGTGTTAGTAGGTTTTGGAAGTTCACAGTAGTAGGTTGTCTGGTCCCATATTTGGAGTGGATAACTGGTGATGCGGATAGAGCTAAATGCACTAGGTAGATTATATATATTGTGGTAGGGTTATTTCTTTGTAATTTGTATGTGAGTTGTGGGATATTGTTTATTGTGAGATATTCGTTAAGAATCCTAAAGCTTGAGCAGACTGACTAAAGGAAAGGTAATTATAGTTTCTCCCATTTATTATCGTTACAATTTGTGTATATGTAGTGTGGGCAGGTAACATAATATTAACATCTGGCCTTGCAAGAATTAGAAAGAGCAATGTTGAATAGTGGAATGATGATGTAAAATATGCAGTGGAGAGTAATCAGCTGAACTAGTTCTAGATCCTTCCTAGTGCAAGTGAGTATATAAGGGAGATGTGTATAGTTGGATACAATAAAATGAAAAGTGTTGCTAAATGCATGATTATTTAATGAATAAAGCAAAAAATGAAACATATAAGGGAAAGGGTCATCTGTATGGGAACAGGAAGTTATTTTGAAAAGAGATAGAAAACAAGAAAATAGCTGTGTGAACATAAAAGATGGTAATTGTAAGTGATAAGAAGATTAAGAGTAGTTGAGATACTTTATTAAGATGTACGATGTGGGCATGAAGGAAGAAGCTATGGTGGCTACAAAACATTGCCAGACTTCCCATAATCATGGTATAATATTTAAAACATTGTAACAAAGCATATGCACAGAAAAATCTGCAGTACTCATGTCACTTATCATAGTGTTTGGTCCTATTCCCCTTAGCCTTACAGTTCCCTCCTTACAAACTTTCTATCCGGTACAGTCTTATTGCTCTTGGGTTTTAAATTAGGAAAATCCAGTGGAGAGGGTAGTGCATACTGTTTAACATTATGCTTATTTACTCTTGTGTCAATAAAAAAATGCTGAAGTTGATGTTTGTCATTGTTCTGAGGGTGTTGAGTTTAGATATGTCCTCTGAGGTAATGTTTATTGTGAGTTTAACGAAGGTCATGTTTGGACCTCGGCTGACACCTAATATCATGAAGTTACATTTGAGTGGGATAGGTTGTGGCTATATAACAAGATGTTTGGGTGGTATGTTGAATTGTGATAGTTCAGGTCTAAAGATAGTGACTTGTTGATTTGGGGGAGGGGACAATCTACTTTGGAGTATAACAATCTGGGAGGTCGTGTTGTAGGTATCCATTTTGTTTTCTGGATGGTTTCCATGTAGATATGGATTGTGATGAGATAGATAGGTCATCTGGTATATGTTTAATTGTATTGATTGAGTATCAGATAGGGGTATGTCATTCATGAAAAAATTAAGATAGTAAGTGAGAGAATTGGACCTTGGGAGACCCTGTTAGACATCATTTTCCTTTTGTCTTGGGCTCTCTATTAGAAGACTTAGCCATGCCTATTGAAGAAGAGGTTTGCTCTCCATTTTGTTCATTAGTATGGTAGTTGTTGTCTAGTATTTTTTGTATAATGATGTGGTGGGGGAAAGTATTGAAGGCTTTGCAGGTCTATTTCATCCATGACTGTGTATTGAGGTAGAACCAATGCAGCTTCCATACTTTCATAGGGTTTGCTAATTCCCAAAGCATGATAGCTCAGCTATTGGATCAGGGTAGCCAAACACTAAACTTAAATTAATTTTATTACTGCAAAAAATACAGATGGACAATAAATTTAAACAATATATTGAATTTTATATATTTTGGCTGTAATGAAATTAAAGTTTAGTGCATTTGAGTTCCCTCCACTAATTAAGATGTATCCCACCTTATCGTCCCACAAACCATGTGAAAGTGTTGAAAGGTGCTGCATTGGTTCGCCCACAGAAATATCTGGTGCCTGAGCAGGGACCCAAAGAAAGGAAATTAATTGGAGCAGGAAAAGAATAAAAGTCTCATTCTCCTCTATATCCTATCCTTTCTAAAACAGAGAATGGGTTCAGAGTGTGAGCTGAAATAAGTGGCATAGCTAAGAAAGGAGTTACAAAAAAAGAAGAATGTGATGTAATGAAGGAAACTAAAAGGGGTGAGAGAAAAAATAAAGACATTGGAGAGATAATTTGAGGAAAAGTCTGAAAGAAATGCAAAGGAGATGAATGAGAAATTGAATTGAAAGAGAAGGGAAATGTAGAGAGAGCTGAATCACAGGTCAGGATGAATGTGAAAGGAAATGGATGTGAAGATAAGGATTATATGAAATGTTGGTATTGAGAAGAATAGCCCGATGGATGACAATGGAATAAAGGGCTGAAAATGACTAACCCTGGATGTTTCTAAGGAATTGAGTGCATGAAAGAAGGATAGTGTGACTAAGGGAGATCATGATGATGAAAGATGAACTGAGGTGCAAAGTAGGAAAGAGAAGAAGCATAAGGTTAAGAATGTTGTGGGTAGAAAAGTGAAAAGGTGAAAGATACTGAATTCTTTGTATATGAGTGAGGGTGATGATGAAGGAATGACTAGTGAGAATGAAGAGAGTTTGCCTGAAAGTGAAGTGAATTTGAAAAGTGCAATACTGATTTGAGCTGTCACTAGAATCAGGGGCTTGACAGTTGCAAACGAGTTCTTTTAGGAGTTTGAAACTTATTGTAGAATGAAGTACCCGGAGAACCAAAGGTATTGGTTGAATGGTTGGCAGGATGTACAAAAGATATTTAGGGGGCAATTATGAGTGTTGGTGATGGTTGTGCCCTTGCTGTGGTACCAGTCAGAGGAAGCGCAAAATGAAAGCACCCCCTTTCCTCCCTGAATTTTGGTGATCCAAAATTTGAGGTTGTGAAATAGCATAATGTGGTGAATGAATGAATGACAGTTATATGTGGTATCAATTATTCATTTTTCTATAGGTACATATTTTTACCACTTTGCCTTAGTCTGTGTTTATACTCTACTTTTCTCCCTTTGTTGTGTGTAAAAGGAGAGAGTGAATGACATGGTTAGATTGGAAGAGGGTAAAATGAGAAGTGATAGGTCTGGTCATATATATTTTATGTTTTTTATATTTAAAAATATTTTAGTTATGAGGATTAAATTAATTTTTGTTCTATTCTAATTGCAGGGGTTAAGTTAAGAATTAGAGGGGGTCTTTGAACCTTTGTAAATGAGTGGGGAAAGAAATTTGTCTATTTTCATAATTCACCAATAAATTATCTACAATCAAGAGGCACCAGTTGAGATAGAGGACTAAAGTTACCTAATTGAAAAAATCGCCTAATTCCTTATTTTGGGGGGCCCTTCCCTGGAGAAGTAATGGGACAAGCCCAGCTCACTATCCAACTCTACTTGAGAGAAGCGCTCTTCTTATACCCAATTTCCCCCAGGGGTAAATTTAATTGCATTATTAAATATCTTTATTTGATTGAAGAATGTGTTAGTATGAATGGAAGGTTGTGTGAAAATCGCTTGAAAGGAAGATTATTGCAATTTTTTTTATTGCTGTTATTTTTATTTTTATCTGTTGGTATATGCTATAAAGATGCATTATATATTAATCATACAGTAGTGTGCAAATTAGTTTGGACAGTACCAAATTTTTGGTCTATTTCATAATGTCTTAATTTTTTGGCAACACTAATGAAGTTTTTTTTTTTCCATGCAGAATGTGTACTAGTAACATCTGGAAACTGTTTTGTAGTGTCCTAGCAACACTAAGCTTGACAGTGCTACACCAGAGCTTGTTGTGGATGATTATTGCTGGGAACGTGCTCCGTGGTGTACTTGGTTCTGCTGGAATATTCACCTTCCAATCTTTATTAGACTATAAATTTATTATGGATATCACACCCAAGAAGCGTGCATTGTGAAAAGAGCTGAAGACACTGGTGAACATTCAATACTGCAACATGGAAAATGTGGAAGAAAAAGAAAGACAACACTTCACGATGACAAGGCTCTCATCAGAAATAGTGTGAAGGATCCCAAGAAAACAAATAAAGACCTCCAGAGAGATTTGTCTTTAGCTGGTGTAAATGTTTCCTTTTCAATTGTCCGGCGAAGGCTCATTGAAGTTGGAAGATTTGATAGAAAACTGATACGTAAACAGTTATTGACTTCTATGAAGTCAAAACATCTTCACTGGGCATGCAAGTATGCTGGATGGAAGGTGGCTGACTGGAAGAAAGTTATGTTTCCAGACAAATTGCATTTTAAAGTACATGGGCATAGGTCAGTGGTAGTAAGATGAAGTAAAGATGAATCATTTCAGCCAGGACACATTCAACAGGCGCCAAAATACCCACCCGCAAGGGTTGGGGCTATTTTGGGATTGTTTTAGCACTAAAGGTTTAGGGTGGCTTGTTACTATTGAGGGAACGATGATCACCATTAAATACAAGGCAATCCTGCAGACTCACTTGCTTCCCACGATGCAGAAAGACTTTCTTGATGGAGGCAGTATTTTCCAGCAGGATCTGCCTCCATGCCATACTTCACCAATAATGCACACATTCTTTGAAAAAAGTGGACTTACTATTTTAGATTGGCCTGGGAATTCTCTTGACCTAAATCCCATCAAGAATCTATGTGATATAATTAAACATAGAATCGAGAAAACTGACTGTTCAATGATGCAGAAGATGATTTGTGCTCTCAATGCCTGGTCCATAATGAAAAACTGGCAGAAATGTGTTCAAATTTGGTTGAATCTATGCCAGAGCGAGTGAAGCAGGTTCTAAAAGCAAAGGGTGGTCATGTTTCATATTAAATGTACCATTTATCTTATCATTGACATATTCTTTTCAAATATAAACAACAATTATCAAATAATTGTATTATTTCACCACTGTCCAAACTAATTTGCACACTACTGTATATTGTATGATAATAGTTTTTAGTGAATTACAAAAGGTGTAATGTTTTGTATAAATATTTATTTTTGTAAGTTTATTATTTTTATGACTTATTGGGTGTAAAAGGGTAGCTCACAAAGTTGTTTGAGTTTTCCTTGCTCTGTCAGTTACTCCTATATATAAGTTGCATATCTTTGAGTCCATTGGCCTCAATGGTATAGTAATAAATTTATGAGATAGATTTGCACTTCAGTATGCTAGAGCAGGTAAAAGGAAGTGAAGTTTTGTATGGTGAATGACTTTGAAAAAACTAGAATGAATAACAATGAGTAAGAGAGGTTTTAGAATCACTTGGGATGAGTTATAGATGGGAATGGATTTGGTTGAGGGTTGGAGGAGAAGAACTGAAACTTTTGGTATATGCAGAGAATCAAAATGGAGAGGGTGGTAGGGTTCTATACTGAAAGAAACATGTAGTGCAAATACATTCTTTCAGGACAGGAATGTGCATAAATGCACAAGGGTTGGGAAAAGGAGAGGGGGAAAACTTAAGAGTATGATTGATTTGTACCTAGTAAGAAAGAATATGCTGTAGGTTCTATATTTAAAGTGAAAATTGCAACAGGTAAGGGTTTGGGCTATTTGATCACATATTGTGCTGTGTAAGCTTAAATTGTTATGTGTGCATGGATGAGGAAATATGAGATGGTTAGAAAGGGGGAAAATAAGAATTTAAAGTTTATTGAATCAGAAAGAAATGGGAGCATATGTTCGAATGCTTGAGAGTAGAACAGAGGAAATAAGTGCTATTATGGAGATATAGCAAATGTGAAACAAAAGAAATTGGTAATAGGTAGTGCAAGGGCTGTTTGTGCTAGAACTAGAAAGTGGAAGCAAAATGCTGATGGTAGAATGGCATGTGATGCATGTAGTAGAAATCAAAATGGAGGCATACTTTCAAATGTAGATTTTAGGGAGATGAAAAGGAAAGTGAGTAAGAGCAGGAAAGCAGCAAATAAAGCATTGAGTAAACGATGAATGAAGATTTCAAAGGAAATCGGAAGGATGAAAGTAGAATGGAAATCAATGAGAAGAATAGCTGCATGAACAGTAAGAACAATAATGGCAGGGTACTAGTGAGTAATGTGCAGAGGATACCACAATGAATTTTGGGGTTCAGAAATCTAGGATTACTTCGGATTGGTGAATTTCTGTAGGAGCACTTTGTAGTAGTGTGTGGAGGTAGAAAGTAGATGTCAAGGATACTTTGAGTTGTATAATGTGGATATAAAAGATGGGTGTAAATCGGGTGCTGTATTGGGGTATAAAAGAGATAAGGGTGCAAATGTTGTTAGTGCTGTTTGAGGTCTGGAAAATGGAAAGACTGCTGGAGTAGATGATATAGTCACTGGCGGATTTATAGCTTGTAAGTTGTGTATATGGATCAAGTATTTGCACTACAACAGCTAGCTAAAAATTCAAGGGATATGAGGAGTAAAGTGTATGCTAAATTCATGGATCTGTAGAAAGCTTATGAGTATGTAGATAGAAAAGCATTCTAGCATGTGCTAGAATTACTTATTTTTTCCACCCCCGTGGTTCTCTTCAATGGAACCTGTCAGCACTCAAAAGGTTGCCATAGCATTTGGTCTTCTCTGGGTCTCTTAAGACATTTTATTGAAAGAGGTTCTCACATGTGCAGTATTTTAGGTTGCAGTATGGGCAGTTAGGAGAGATTCTCCTTTTTCTATTCAAGTAGGGTAGGGTTGGTTGGGATCCTGATTGCCTACCATGGTGAAACTTTGTTTCAGAAATCTAGGGGTACTTCAGATTGGTGAATATCAGTTGGAGCACTTTGCAGTAGGGCATTTTACAGCAGGTTTTGAAGTGCTATGCAAGTCAAGTGGGTGTGTATGTGTCTTATTGTGTTTTGGTTGGGGTAGGTTCTCTAGTAATTGGGTGTATAGTTTGGGGGGTTCTAGAGATGGATCTAAAGAGTGTATAGCAGTTTACTGAAGAACTGTGTACCCATCATGTTTTGGTGGTGTATTGGGGTGATTTTTATGCAACCCGCTGTAATGCTGAGGGCACTATTTTGCATTGTTTGTATCTTGTGTAGTATCTATTAACCATGGTTAGTCACCAGGCTGGTTATATGTGGTTTAGTGTCATGCAGCTGAATCTGCCTATATAGGAATCAGTTTCTTTGTATTGTCCAAGGTTGGTGTTTGTAAGTGTTTTGAGTAGTTTGAGTTTTGTGTTAAGTGAAGATGTGTGTCTCTAGGATGCCCAAACCCGTGGAGTTACAGAAGTCTGAGTAAAATTTGCAGGTTTTATTTCAATTGTTTTAGGTCAAGAGTAAAGAGGCTGACTGTTGATTTTTTGGGGAGGAATAGGTGAACATTGTGTTTAGCATGAACCACTTTTGGAGAATTTGGAGGTTTCTGGAGGCTATGCATAGCTAGGTAAATTGAGATGTGATGAATGAGTGTAGGGGCTTAGTCAGACTATTTGGTTAGTAGGGAGGATTGAAGGGGATGGGAGAGAGGGTAGCTAGGGGCTTAGTCAGACTATTTTGCTAGTAGGGAGGATTGAAGGGGATGGGAGAGAGGGTAGCACCTTTGGGAATCCCATCAGGAGCTTTATTTGAAGGTGGGAGTCTATGTGTTGGAGGACTTCACCATCTCTGCTGGAGAGAGAGTTTCCTATCTATTTTTGTCATTGGTGTGGTAGTTTGCATTATTTTTTATGAGGATGTGGTATTATTTTGTTTTGAAAGCCTTACTGTCTATTGCAGCCATGACTATGCATTTTGGGGATTGGCTTAAGTTGAAGCCTTCTAGTATGTGTTGTTAGGGTGGTTAATAGTGTATGTTTTCTAAAACCATTTTGGATTTGTAAGAGGGGTGTAATGGTCTGATTCTGTTAAGGATTAGTTTTTCTCAAAAATTTTTAGATGGTTGAGAGGGGTGAGATACAGATGCATGCATAATTTTATGCAATGTCACACACAGTTTAATGTAGGGCCCTTTTTTCTATTGATTAAGTTTGAATCCTTTCTTGTGCTTATATTGTATCAGTAACATTCTGTTACTTGCAAGGTATATTTAAATCCTTTAGAACAGGAGCTTATAGTAGAAAAATGCTGGTTTTGTACACAAGTCAATATTATGCAAGTGCAAAAATATAGGCAACATGGATAGCTTTTGTGTTTAAATTATTACATCAACATTTTACATACAAACTGACACTCCAGAAGTTTTATAATGTTTTTAAAAGGATTCAAGATTAAACAGGAATGTTTAAGAAGGATATGTTAACTGCTAATTGGGTCATTCTATGTCAATTTAATCAGTCATTTTTGTCACTGACTCAGATTTTCTTGCAAATTACTGTACTTATAGACCTTAATAAGACAAATTCAATGGTATGTGTCTCGCCTCTGTAGGTCAAATGGTTTCTGAGATATGGGCACTCAAAGTTGGGTCAAAAAGGTCATTTTTTGCAAAAAGTGAAAAAAGTTTGAAGTCAAATATCTCAGAGACTATTGCACCTACAGAGATCATTCTGATACCATTTTAAAACTAATAAGATTCATACAACTTTTATCAATGCATATATTTCCTTACAAGGTCAAACAAAAAGGTTGACCTTTGACCTTGAAAACGTCACGACCTAGAAAACGATTTTTTTGTAACTTTCCCTAAAAATTTGTACATGTGTATAGCAAAGTGTTCATAAAGAATTTTCTTTGAGAAATGTTTATTTTAAGTGCTACAGATTTTTATGTGACCACAACTTAGCTTAAAAAGTGACAATTTTGGTGTTTGACGTGTACTGTATATTGTAATTACCATGGGCATAGCCAGCCCTCCAGTTTTTTTGGGGGGATACCATTCAGGAAGGAGCAAAGTGTAGTCATGGTGAAGTACTAAATGAGAGCCTGCAAGACTAAAAGTATGATTTTGAAGCTGAAAGAAAAAATATAAAATGCTAAATTTTACAGACATTCACACAAAGTAATGAGAAAATATAAGGAAAGGGTAACAAATCTTTGTTTTTTGTTTTTTTTACTTTCAAATGTAAAATATTCTCCATGAACAGGATGGGGGTGAGGGTGTCTCCCACAAACACCACCCTCCACCATCTAAGCCTAGCTATGGTAACTACCATAGACCTATACAAGTGACCTCTATTTTAAGTTTTATTTTCATGAATGATATCAACTTTGTTAATCACATTGATTTTTAGCAAAATTTTAATCTAAATACTAAGAAAATTATGTTTGGTAATTATTAGGAAAAAAATAATATAATTTATAACATTCTCCATATTCTTACAGGAATTATTCCTATAATATATAAAAAAATTTTGAATGAACAAGACAAAATATAGATAAGTTCAGTAGCTGTTGTGCTCCAATAATACCAGTTCAAACAATGAATTGATTTGTCAATGTGAGAGTGTGACCTAGTGAGGAGCATCACCATCTTAGCTTGGTAAGACATCTTTGTATTCAGTTTTTTCTTTTTCTTACCTTTATACCTCAAACTATTTCCAGTTTCATTTCATATTTTTCATATTTACAACATTATATTGCAAATTATATACATTTAATCCTAACATTCTGCTAATCAAATATCTGTGTTGGTTTGTGATTATTAATTATGCCTGGTGAAATGATGTCACTATTGTACACATGAGTAACTTTATTTTCCCAATTCCTGGCATTTCGTTTCAATCGTAGTTATTCATTATAGTTAAATTACATCTAAAGTTAATCTGAAAAATTTATAATTTTTTATCCTGGACTAATAATTCAAACAGATTAGCTAGGAAGCAGAAGGAGAATAAAAGTTTGTAATATCATGCAATGGGATTAGTGCATGTGCAACTAAACTATATTATATATATTTCTTCACACTAATGTGGCCCTTTTTATTTTTTTCCAGGTACCATGGATCTAGAGCTCATTGAATGTAGGGTGTTATTGCTGTGACCCTTTTCAAAGACACAAGAAAAAAAATTACTAAAGGACTTCGTTTCATACCTGAAGAATAAAATAGAAAGCAATCTGATGGCACAGCATAAAGTATGTCCTACCTGTTGCAATTTATTGTTAAAAGCTTCACACACTGGATCTCAAAAGCTCCCCTATGTCTAATCCCTTTCTTCTTTTTTCAGAATGTGTGTGTGGAACATGTGATCACTGTCACTGCTTTGTGTGGGGGGCTCAATAGACCTCTATCGTGCTCCCCTATTCATCTCTATTTTCTTTTTAGGCAGATTCTTTCAGCTTAACAATATTCTGTGTTTGTTAATAGTTCGAAAGACAATAGTTGTGACTGAGGAAGGAAGAGCCGCATGGATGGAAAATAGGTGAGTGAAAATTGTGTGAGAGTGGGTGTGGTTGAATGTGTTAGGAGTAAAAATTTTTGAGTGTGTAAGTAAATCAGTGACGGAATGTGCCTTCTTTTTTCCTGCTCTGTGGTACCAATAGTCGATCAACATCTGGCTTTTGGAGACGGCTGAAGCCTACCTTTCAGGGGGATTTTCTAAAGTGTGGACCTTGGAAGGCACCTCCCAGTCTCCAGGGAGTAATTGGAGCAGCGCCTCACAGACTACAACCCAGCAGTGGGGACTAACGAGTGTCCCAGGTCCTTGAGACAGGCCACTTCGCTGATTCTCAGACCTCAAGTGTCCCTGTCCCTTACCCTTCCATTCATCGCTTTGTTCAGCCAGACATAACTAGTTTAAGGGTGCACCTATTATTTCTGAATCTTTGCACTTCCTGATTCACGCAAGCCAAGGTGTTTTGTAAGGCCCCCTAAAAATATCTATATTTGGGGGGGGGGGGTAAAAATTGTAAATATTTTAGTGATTGGTTGAATTTGCAATTTTATTATTTGCTGGGGTTGTGGTTGATCACCATTATTCATTGGTTTTTAATAAATTTAGAAAATACTCTCTCTCCTCAATACACTCTCCTTGAACCACCGAGCGGACCTTGTTGGGGCAGCGGGAAGAATTGGTGAAGGTGTCGCGACCTCACTGCCATAACAATACATGGTTCGGCAAGCAAAACATTTGGTAAAAGAGAAGGGAGTAATATCTACATCAAATCCAAAGTTGGGGGAATGGCTGGACAGGGACATTACTACTAAAGTTAGAGACATAAATCACCAGACATCAGTAGAGAACTGCCAGGTTTAAAAGACTATGTCTCAGTAAAAAGAGCTGATGGCTGTTATGAAAGAAAGCAAAAATTTCTCATACTTAGCAATCTGAAAGCGGTATATGAAGACTTCAAAGGCAAGTATCCAGAACTAAAGAATGGATTCTCAAAGTTTGCAGAGCTGAGACCAAAAGAATGTGTTTTGCCCGGTGCCAGTGGCACATTCTGTGTGTGTGTGTGTACTAAACATCAAAATGTGAAACTAAGTATGGCAGCTGTTGAATCTGTGTTTCAGCATCAAGAAACACCCGACACTTATGAGGATACTCTAAATAATAATCATATTTCAAATTATAGACATTGCCTCGCCCTTCTCCAGTGCAAACTGCCTTGAGAAAAGTGCTATTTTGGTGAATGTGAATAATACCCCCCCCAAAGGAAGAATTTTTGGATTTATTAGATAAAGTGTTTGACAGAAAGGGACTTGATGAGATTGAGTTTAAGCAGTGGGTTACAACAGACAGATCAACTTAGAATATAAAAAATTAACAGCAGAAGATTTTATTCCATATTTCCAAGCTCAAAGTAGTTTTTTACAAGAAAAGAAGCAAGAACTAACTGAAGGTGAATTTGTAATTGTTGGGGACTTTTCAGAGAATTATTCTTTTATTGTGCAAGATGCAGCCCAGTCATCCCATTGCAATAATTTCCAAGCATCACTACATTCATTTGTTGTTTACTACCGTAAAAACAATGAGTTACAACACCAAAGTTTTGTAGCAATTTCTGACTGTAATCAGCCTGATGTCATCGCAGTTCACCTTTTTCAAACAAGGTTAATAAATTTCTTAAAGTCATCTCATAAAATCACAAAAATATTTTACTTCACTGATGGGTGTGCTGCCCAATATAAGAATCCCAAGAACTTCATTAACCTTTGCTATCACAAGAATGATTTTGATATTGAAGCAGAATGGCATTTCTTTGCAACGAGCCATGGTAAAGGACCCTGCGATAGCATCTGTCGAACTGTGAAGAGGCTAGCCGCCAGAACAAGCCTTCAGAGAACAGGAGTTAATGCTGAACCTATTCTAGACCCTAAGGCACTCTTCAATTTTGCAGTAAAAGCTCTTCCTTCAATTACCTTCACCTTCACAACATCAGAAGAACATGAAGCTCACCGACAGAAGTTGGTCAAGTGCTTTGACAATGCAAGAACCATTCCAGGTAACCTGGTCATCTAGCCATTTAGTTATTAAAGTCACATAGTCACCTAGTAATTTAGTGAACTACTACTACTAATAAGTAATTTTTCTTGCCCCTGTAAGGGAAAAGGTTAAGTGGGAAGTACCACTCTAATGATAAACAAAGAAAGTTAGATTTATAATTTATGGATTGATAAGATTTAAGATGTTCTTGTTTAATAATCTTCTTTCTTAAATTTAATAACTTAAATTCTTAAATAATAACTTAGCAAACTGAAAGCTTAGAATATAATTATGTACCTAATATATACATATTTTCTTTATTAGGAACACAGAAGATCCATTGTGTCAAGGCTCTCAGTGAGGAAGTCTTGGAAGTTAGTGCATATTCGACTTTAACTATCACAAGATTGGAAAGAACCTCTATTCTTCAAAGCAGCACAATTCCATTGGCATCCATAAAAGGGTTCTGTTTAGCTGTCTATGATGAACACTGGTATCTCGCATGTGTCCTGGAGGTCAAGCATGAGAGCAATGAAGTTCGCTTGAGCTTCCTTCACCCACACAGCCCTGCCAACTCGTTTGTGTATCCTGCTCCACCTGATGAACTTCTTCTTGATGCTAGTGATGTGTTAATGATTGTTAGCCTAAGAACCATTATGGGCTTAACCTATACATTGATCAAATTGGAAATGAAAAAAAGCTAGCTACCACTATGACAAATGCCCACAAATAAAGTAATATTAAAACATATATATATATATATATATATATATACCAGTATACTGGTATATATTTTCACTGTATTCAAACTATGATTTGAATCTTCAGGATTCATTTCAGAATTATATTAGTTCATATATATAGTAAATTGCTTATCATCCAATTTCAATGTGTCATCCTAAATACTCTTTTAATATAATATGCATGTAGAGCAGTATTTTATTAAAGCATACATTAGATATTTATAAAAAAGCAAGGGTACTGGTATAAGTACCGTAGATGGTGATTAAGAACATAAGAAAAGAAGGAGACTGCAAAAGACCATTCATGGCCTACACTTGGCAGCTCCTGTTCCAGTAACACACAAAAGATTTCTTACCAGAGAAAAGTCATCAACATTGTCACCCTTTACAGGAGTTCGTCAGATCTAATCTACAATATACATAAAATGCATCCAGAGGATTATGTCCATTCATGCAACCGCAAAATATAATCTCCCCACTCCTTAGAAAAATATATACATATGCACATAGTGTATTTAACAGTATACATCAAATACCAAAATTGTCACTTTTTAAGCTAAGTTGTGGTCACATAAAAATCTGTAGCTCCTAAAATAAACATTTCTAAATGAAAATTCTATATGAACACTTTGCTATACATATGTACAAATTTTTAGGGAAAGTCACAAAAAAATCTATTTCTACGTCAAGGGACCTTTTCAAAGTCAAAGGTCAAATTAAAGGTCAACTTTTTTGTTTGACCTTGTAAGGAAATATATGCATTATTAAAAGTTGTAGGGAATCTTATTATCTTTAAAATGGTATCAGAATGAGCTCTGTAGGTGCAATAGTCTCTGAGATATTTGACTTTGAACTTTTTCACTTTTTGCAAAAAATGACCTTTTGACCCAACTTTGAGGGGTTATATCTCAGAAACCATTTGACCTACAGAGGTGAGACACATACCATTGAATTTGTCTCATTAAGGTATATAAGTACAGTCGGTGGCAAAAAAAAATGGCCAAATCTTGGTTGAATTGACATGGAATGACCCAATTTACATGCAAGATTTGTCATTCATTGTCGCTACTTTATTGAGGAAACAGCTCCAAGAGCAAACTCTATAAAAATAATCAGTTGTCCAACTATGCAAATAGACTTACAAGCATGTGTACTGTAAATTTAAATTAGTTGACTTGTTTAAGAAGTAAAGTGAAGGATATTGTGTGAAAAATTAGAGAGAGAAAAGAGGGCCTGGAACTTTTATTCTTTTTCTTGTTTTTTTCCTCGCTGAGCTTGGTCAATTTTTGTTTTGTGGGGCCTGTTACTTCTGGGCTGATGTTTCAGTTGTAATGTGTTCTACAGCCTAATTGGATGCGTGCTTTGCTTGTTAAGGCAATGTTTTAGGCTGAAAGTTTGAGGGCATCATCTTGTGTTTGGAAGGCATATATGTCAAAGGCATTGAATTTTTCTATATACTGAGTGAAGTTAGACCAGTTCTTTTTTTTTTAGTGTGTTTGTTTGAATGTGTAAATGATAAGGAGAGTTAGTACGTAGGTGATGATTACAGGGTTGTCTGATTGGAATATATGTATGACATACATTTTCTACATTTGGAGAATGGGGGTGCAGAGCATGATGTCTGGGATGTTTGTTGCTGATTGTAATGGTATGGGATGCAAGTGGCTCTTTATGTAGTTTAGTGGGTGTAGTTGCGCCCCTTTGGTTGTTGGGTTGAATTGAGAGCCAGATTTTGTGGTAGGCATGAAAGTCTCTTCCCAGGAAGAGGTTTGGGATGTTTGCAAAGGCTCCTATGGGAGCATAATCTTGAGGTGGATGGTGTGATATTGTATGATTTCTTGTTTTATCTCTATAGAGGTGAGTTCTTTTTGAAGGTCATTTTTGATCAACTGTCTTCTGTGGGAAGTAAGACATCTTTATAAACTAGCATTATGAGACCTTGAACATTGGAGGTGTTTTGTTAATGTACTTTGGGAATTTTTATATGGTTTATGTTAGTTTCCTCTGGTTGAGAATACTAACAATTTAGTGCCCTAGCCAAAATTAGGAATAATAGCTGAATTGATTTTAAAAGTGTTAACTAAAAGCCCATATTAATTGCAAAGAAACTTTAAAAGTAATCCTTGGTTAAGTTGCCTCTTGCTAAGCTCCATCCCTTATGCTGGCAGTCTTGATGAATTCTACCGGCTAAATAGGTTCTTCCAAAGATCCAGCATTCCATGTATCTATAAAGTGAAAATGATTTAATTTTACCATAAAACTGGGATCCATATTTAGTAGAAAATTTGTTAAATTTATTTATTGCATAAATTACTTTACCAGTCTCATACTTGAATTTTTCAGGCTCACCGTGCTGTATTATCAGCTGCCAGCTCTTATTTTGAAGCAATGTTTACAGGAGGACTCATAGAAGGAAAGCAGACATTAGTTGAGCTCAAATCCCTCTCCCCCACTACATTATCTCAAATGATTAATTTTATCTACACAGGTAAATATTATTTTATGATTTTACTACCAATTTTCTCTCATTTTAAGGCCTTTTATTTTTTAGTGAAAACCTACAGCTTAGTATGGAGTCCAAACGATGGGGAACCCAAAACATATGGCAGCTCCCGTCGAGTCACCCTACTCGTGACTCCATCCAGCAACTTATCACACCCAATGTGGTTTAACTTCACTCATGAGTATTATGGGTACCCATGCTACAGCTCACAGCCAGCAAAACATTGCCTACAAAAAAGGCATAAGTGAGGGTGGTAACTGTCACCATTACACTTTCCTAGTGAGATTGTTACCACCCCTTTAATTTTTTTTTTTTGCACCTTTAAATATTGACAACTATCATTTCACCAACTCTGATTATCCCTCTCCCTATCTAAGGACCTGACCAGCTACTTCATGCTATGCCAGAACTCTATGGAGCCTTTATAAGCTTCGCCCTTTAATGCTCTTATGAAGGGGGCCAATTTGGCCTGGAAATAAATGATGGATGACCTTATGATTGAGAGGGTTTAAAGGGGTGGGAGGGACTAGGTAGTTAAGTGGTTTTGATGAACACGGGTGTTCACATCTTCCTGGCCTGAGTGCAAATTAGGTAAGCCCTGTCACTAGGTTGACTTGAACTACCTCCCAGTGGCCGTTCCCCGATGCATAAGGCTGTACTCTCTTGTTGGCTGCCATTCCAACTAAAAGTCTCAGGTTCTGTCTCCTGGTCTGCCACAACAGGTCTTCAGATCCTGGCCATCCTGTCGAGGATTAGTATGTCCGAGTAAGGATATCCACCCTGTCGCCCTATCTGTCTGGCTGCCCCTGGGCAACTCCATGTCTGGAGCAGAGATGGTCCCACCTGTGCTTTCTCAGGAGCCCCTCCAAGGCTCTTCCAGTGAAGAGGGCGCTTCTCCGAGCTAGCCCCAGTAACAGACAATAGGTCCAGTAAGTCCCCAATCAGGATACCTAACACCTCAGGAGGGATTGGAGGCCTCTTGCTCCTCCTGAGGTGAAGATAGTTGCGTAGGTGACCCCACCCCAGAGGCGAGGGTCTTCCAAGGGGGTGAACATTAGCTCAGTTCCAGACACCAACCCTGAGTCCACCCCCCTGCAAGGCTTTCCTGTGGCGGCACAGACCCTGGAAGACTCTCAAAGAGATGAGGGACCCCTCCCCTACTTGATGTCCAAGATCTTCCCCATCTCTAAGAAAAATCTGGTTGAGGCCTTGGGGCCCTTTCTGGGGAAAGGTGTAAGAGAAGTGAGTTCACCCCCACCCTTCTCTTGAAAATAAAAGGAAAGGTAAGAAGAAATCAAAGAGGACAAGGGATCTAGGGACGGATGGGTCCACTGTCATTTCACAAGCAACCAGCTAAGACAGGCACATCCACCCCTGAGGACCTTAGGTGGGGAGGCTCATACCCAGACCCAGACCAAAGTCGCTAGTGCACTGACTGGAGGCTCAATTACATCTGGGCCCTTCATTCAGAGATTACCTGCCGCATTTGCACCCGCTGGCTTCAAGTGCTTTTTATTCACCACTGATGGCAGCAAGTTGCAAAATAAAACATATGCTTAATCAAAGAATAGGAACTTTCTGGCGAATACAACAGACTCTCCTGAGGTGGCTATTATTAGTCCCTTCAGACACTCAATGGCTCCCCAGTGGGCGAGACTCTGCACTCTACCATAAATTTCATGAAATGAGTGTTTTATGTGAAGGAACTCATAGACTACTCCTTAGAAAACATCATTGAAGAGCTGGCTGACCAAGGAGCAGTCAAGGTTGAGTGTGTGATGAGAAAATAAGGATGCCATGCTTGATGCATGCCCCTTGCCCACCCCCCATGGGTATAAGGGTTTTAGTGACCACACCATACCACTGCATTTCAGGCAGTGGCAGTGCAGCTTCACCTTTCTACTTCTTGGAGTTTTTTTACAGTAGACACTACTTCTGGGCATACTACTCTATCAATTATAGGTGTCAGATTCTTGCTGATCGAATCCACGAGCTGTAAATGGGGGTCATAAATGTGGATTAGTTTACGCATCACTGTCCGAGAACAGCATCATTTTCCTATATCTATCTGTCCTTGAGCTCTAGATGCACAGCCTGATTTGGGGTAGGGGTGATCTATGACATCCATGGTAGTGATTACTTAACCATTTAATTATAATTTTATGGGCTGTGTCACATCGAATGGGCCCAATGGTCCGCTTTTCAGGAAACAAGTGATATCTCTGTCCCATTCAAAGAGTTTAGGTCGGTGGATGAGGCCATTGAGCTCTTCTATGGCAACCTCATCGTTGTGGTCCTAACTACTATTCCTATAACATTTGGTCGTTTTTCATGCTGTCCACCCCATAAAGGGTGCGGCGATTTGCCTTCCTGGCAGCCGTGCTGATGGGACTCAGCACCCCATATGGCCTCAGCTTAGCCTCTTCTCCTTCTTTCTGACACCTTGTCTCCTTACCCTACTTCCTCACTTTCCCTACAACCTCTCCCACAATGTTCTCTGGTCGGCCTCTAATTTCACAGGGTAGACTCTGACCATCTTTCTCTCACCCAACTATCCTGGATCAAGGCTAAGGAGGGAGGGAATAACTTTCCCTTACCACTGAGCTCCGGTCTGGCGTGGTGGGTTTTTAGCAACCTGCCTCTTCCCCACCCACACCTTCCTCACATCCCCTCTCTTCTCTTTTCAATCTCTATCGATTTTAACATCGTGCCTAAGGTGGGAGTCACCATGCTGATGGGCTGCCAGGTCACTAAGTGGGAGAAGTGGCCTCAAATGGTGGTAGCTGGTTTTGCCAGCCCCATGTTTACACCTCGCAGTGCAGGCTACTGCATAGTGTGATAAGCGTGTGCAGCCTGTGAATTACATAGGGTCACCATGTCCAATGATTAGTTCATAAGAAAACAAAAAATTCTCTCCTTTTTACCTTCCCTCCTACCATCACTGGACTGCCTTTGGGCAGCTCCACTGAAAGAAAATGGACCCTCCCTCCTTGCTCTCTTCTCAGGGGACCCTCCAAATTTCTTCTACAGGAGAGGAGTCTTACTCCTCTCCTTTGCCTAGGGGTGCAGGGGACCCCCTCACCCCCTTCGCTGTCACTTTCCAGCAGCGGCAGTCCTCCTTCACTTTCCAAGGGGACTGCCAAGAAAGCAGGCAAGTGACCCATAATTGAACGGCTCAATAGGGCCAAGACCGTTAAGGTAGCAAGGGATGGCAGGCCCCCTCCCCCCTCTCTTCCTCAACAGGTGCCGGTTCACCGGCATTCGAAGATGAAAAAGGAACCTCGAATGGGATCTATGATATCTCAAGGCGGATGGACACATGGAGGCCTCGCCCTGAGGTGACCCAGCCCCAGGCAGTAGGATCTTGCATAGGGTCGAACCCGGGTTCAGTGCCAAGCACAGAACCCATGACCGCCCCTATGCAAGCTCCTCCTTAGATGGCTCAGGTCCCCGAGGCATCACAAGAAGAGGAGGGATCTCCTACCCCAACTGGTGCCCCTGTGATAGCCAAGACCTTGTCCATTTCAGAGAAGGATCTTGCTAAGGCCAGTCCATCTGTCTTAGGGGCTCCTGCCGGTGGCAGGAAAAAACAGGTTCATTCTCCGACGAAAGACTCGTGGCTCCTCTCCCTCTGCACGAGCCACAGGGACGGACGAGGCCGCGGCCGTTTCGCTATGCGACCAAGGCAGGATAGGCACGTCTGACTCCGGTGCTCCAGGTGGGGAGTTCCAGACTAAGACCAAAGAGCAAATACAAGTTATGTGGGTGACAACAACCACCACAGGGCTTTCGCCATATTTATTTTCTGCCTCTCAAAACAATTTTGAAGACAAAAAGAAAGATGCAGAAACCTTGTATTGCAGATTATATAACAATATAGTACAAGAGAAAGAGAAATTGGACACAAATGATCAATGAGACAAGAAACAGGAGTTTTTTAGAGGTAAGAGAAATGGACATTAGAAGAACACTAGAATCAAAGAGAGCAGAGGGCGGCACAATGAAGGCAACCCTTTACTAAGAAGACAGAAATAAGGCCAGAGGAAAAAAGTTTGAAATTCGTGGCCAGGACTCTAATCTGGGTCTGCTGATTGCCATCCAATGCTCTACTGTTAAGCTAACAGGCACAGTGACTCTACTTCGCCCAAAGCATTACCCATCAAACCTAGTATCTCCCTAAGCTAGGAACCTCCAAGGAATTTTTTATACCACATCTTCTTACCCACTCACAATTTAAAGGCTCATTATACATCACATACAAAGAAAGAGCAAATACAAGTTGTACATGTGATAACCACCACCACAGGCTTTCGCTATATTTATTTTCTGCCTTTCAAAACAATTTTGAAGACAGAAAGTAAGGCCCTTTCTCTTGCTCGGAGATCTGAACGGTAGACTACTCGATTAATCCCAGGCGTCAAGTCCTTGCCGACCTGATCAATGAGCCGGAGATAGGTGTCCTAAATTTCGATGAGTGTACGCATCACTGCCCGAGAACCGCATGGTTTTCCAGCCTTGATCTATTTTTGGGTGGGAGGTGGTCGATGACCTCCAAGGTAGTGATCACTTTCCCATTCAAATATCATTTTCTGGGCCGTTGTCCCCCGAGATCCCGTCCCGGTGGTGCTTGGCGTGAGCTCAGTGGTCCGCATTTTAGGAAATGACTGATTTCTGTCTCAGTCGACGAGTTTAGGTCGGTAGATGAGGCCGTTGAGTTCTTCTCCGGCAACCTCATCACGGTGAGCATAACTACTATTCCTAGAACGTCTTGCCATTTTGCACGCGGACCGCTCCAGTGGTGGTTAGCCGAGTGTGAGACGGCCCTCAAAGAGAAGCGTTATGCCTACATGCACTATAAGCGCCGCCCGAACGATTTCACTGTCGGTGAATTTCGTCGAGCTAAGGCTAGCTTCCGGTATATTTCGAAGCCCCCTCTAGCAGAGGTGTGGAAGCGAGTCAAAAAGATTCGAGGCAAGTTCGCGCAGTACCCGCTTTCCTTTCTCCAGGAGAATTGGCCCGCACTCTCGGACCCTGTGTCCGTGGCGGAAACCTTCGCGACCGCTTTCTCTGCATTCTCTAGCCGGCATAGTTCTCCGCCAGCATTCAATGCGTGTCGTTATGTCGCGGAAGGCCGCTGATTGGAATTTACCTCCAGAGGCGGAGAACCTTTCAATGACAGGTTTTCTCTTGAGTGAGTTTTCGCTTCGCTCTCGCTGCGTGTGCAGACACCGCCCCTGGTCCAAAAGATGTCCCGTACGCCATGCTTCGACACCTGGGTGAGCGAGGCATGGACTTTCTGTTAGATTTGTACAACAGGATCTGGGCGAGTTGTTGGAGAAATTGGTAAATGTTTGTTAGATTACCTTTTTTTTCTGCACAGTATGGCTTTCGTAAGTTCCACTGCACGTCGGATGCTCTGCTCCGACTGGAAAATGCCGTCTGCGAGGCCTTCTTTCGTAGACAGCACTAGGCCACGTTGTTTTTCAATCTAGAGAAGGCCTATGAAACCGCATGGAGACTCCACACGATGGGGGCTAAGGGACGCCTCCCAATCTTTATATATGAAATTTTGCGAGATCGTCGATTCCGCGCACTGGTGGGGGTCCCCCTCTCCAGCACAATGGAGCAGAAGAGGGTGTCCTGCAGGGAAATGTCCTCAGTTCCGCACTCTTTGCACTGAGCATCAACGGCATCACCTCAGTGTGCTGCCGGAAGATGTTCTCGCTACACTCTATGTGGACGACCTTTCGATCTCTTTTGGCACGGCCCAGATGCCAACTCTGGAGCATCGACTCCAACAGGCATTGAACCGCTTCTCTCGCTATACCGAAGCACACACTCTTCGGTTTTCCTTAGCCAAGACTAAGGCGGTGCACTTCTGCTGCAATCCACAGCTCCCCCATGACCCAGACTTGTTTCTAAATGGGGTGCACCTGGAAGTGATGGACTCGCACCATTTCCTTGGTCTTGTATTTGACCGATGCCTCACCTAGGAGCCTCTTATTCGCAGTCTTAGGGTCTTTTGTACCCGCCCCATGGATATTCTTCGTTCCGTGACGTTCAGCGCCTTGGGCGCTGATAGGCCTACTGCCTTACTTTTTTCTCAATCCTTTGTTCGTTCGAAGCTCTACTATGGATGCGAGTTTTATGCATCCGCAGCTGAGCATGTATTGTGGAAGGTGGACTCGATCCACCACACCGGCCTTCGCTTGGTGACCGGTGCCTCCCGCACTTCCCCTATTGAGAGCCTGCTTGTCGATGCTGGAGAGATGCCATTATCTATGCGCCATGCACAGTGCATTACTCGCCTGTACGCACGAGCGCAGCGTCTCCCTTTGTCGCCAACGGCTCTCAAAGCATCCACAGCTGATCTCGACGGTGCCTATGCCGCTGAGAGACGCAAGTCATACCGGCTTGGAAACTCCTTTGAGAGCTAGATATAGCTCTCAGGCCAGTGATGCCCCTGGTTCTGCCCAGAATGCCACCCTGGAGGGTACCACATTTGACTATTTGTTGCCAGGCCTCTGCTCCCAAAGCTTATACAGCGCCGGTAGTATTGCATTGCGTTCCGCCTTTTTGGATCACATCTCGTGTCGTGCTGGAACCATGCCAGTGTATACAGATGGCTCCAAGTCCCAAGAGGGGGTCGGTTTCCACCCTGTATCCCCTCTGTTTGAAATCAGCGGGGCTGTACCGGGTGGTGTGTCTGTTTTCACGGCTGAGTTGGTGGCAATACACCACTTAGTACGGGAGATTATGCGACGAGCCCGGTTCGAAGACCGGATCGTGATTTATAGCGACTCACGGAGTGCCCTGAGTGCTCTCGGAGCATTGGAATCTCCGCACCCTCTGGTTCGCGATATCCATGATGCTATGGTTTTAGTGAGCCGGGTGGATATCGAATTATCTTATGCTGGGTTCCTGGACATGTAGGAATTGCTGGGAATGAGCGTGCCGCCGAGGGCGGCAAAAGGTCTGCGAGGACCGGACCAGCGTTTCGCTCTTCCACACACAGACTACATGGCAGGAATACGGGCAGCTCTTCAAATGCTTGGCAAAGAAGATGGGAGACGGTCCAGGGAAACTTAAAGTTGTGTGCCATTGCGCTGTGACTGTTCCCATGGACCTACCCCCCAATGCCGCGACGGCTTCAGTTCACTTTCTGTCATCTCCGAATAGGGCACACTCGTGTGACGCATCGCCATTTAATGGAGCGTTCGTCTGTCCCCCAGACTGTTCGGCACATTCTTGTCGAATGTCCCAGTCTGGGTGATCGCGCACGTTACCTGTCCCAGTACCGGGATGGGCTGGGTTCCTACCACCTGTCCCTTGTACTCTGGACGAGTCCGTGCACATTGATTGGTGGACTAGTAGACCTTTGGGGGGAGGTCAGCCTTCTCCCTTTTATTTAACTAGTTTTTTGTTTTATTTATAGGTCGCACGTTCCTGCACCGGGTGGACCTCCCCCCAATGCAGGAACTTGCTTCCTGCTCATTGCCTTTTTCTTTTTTTTATTTTTATGGTTGTTTTGTTTTTGTTTTTTAATCTTATTTTAAAGTAGCCTAGTACTAGGCAGTTTTTAATATGGTGACTAATGCCCAAGTATGCAGTCGCCAGATGCGCTCTTAAAAAAAAAAAATGGCAAAAATTCATGTGATGCGATTGGGGGAACAGTGAAGAGAGCTACTGCTCATCGCAATTTGCAGAGAACTACACAGAGGCCTGTTTCAGTTTTGTGAAGAAAATAAAAATTTTCTTTTTAACTACATCTGATTTGAAAAATGCAGAACAATGGTTAGAACATCAATTCAAGGACACTAGGGCTATTCTGGGAACTCAGAAATATCATAGATTTGTTCCCATCAACAAGGAAGAACTGATGGTGTATCTCATTTCAAGTGGCATTGGAGAAAAGAAAAGAATAAAGAAAAGTCATATTACTAATGATCCTGCATTGGTTGATAACCTAAAATGTGTCAAACCAGGAGAGTATGTTAGCTGCATTTATGACCGGCGAGTTTGGTATGGAATTGTGGAGGAATATTGTGTGGAATTTGATGATTACACAGTAAACTTTTTACATCCATCTGGGTCATCAGGAGCAAGTGGATATCATTAGCCATCAAATAAGGATTCATTTGCAGTGCCAGGACATCATATATTAACTGTCATGAGTTGTCCTATACTAAGAGGAGGCAGCAGAATTAAATATATTTTTCCTCAATAAGAAATTGATGAAAATATCGAATATGCCAAAATTGTATTAGGTTAACAGTTCTTCCCTATCATTATTGTAATTATTTTGTCAATGAAGATTATCAGTGAAATATCATTTTTTTTTATTCTTGGAGATTTAGGTCAAGTAAAACTGATAGCTAAAATAAATTCCTAAATTGACCTGTAATTTATAAATATGGTGTCAACATAAGTTAATTACATGAAAAGTAATAGCCAAGACCTTTGTCTGTTTTTTATATGCCAACAAATTAGAATTTCAATCTCTATAGGTCACTTTAAGAGCTTATGTGTAAAAAATATGTAGAATTGATGGGCAACTTAAAAATATAGTGCTCACTTATGTGAGAATTACTTGAAAAATACTAGCCTAAACAAACTTTTTTACTGATTCTAATAGCCAGAGCATATGCCTTCATTTTTTTTATTTTTCAACCTAGAGTTCTAAAACTTTCATATTTGGATTCCTTGTCTTTTTCTAATTCTAAATATATATACTTTTATATAATTTTGACCATTATTACCCTAGTTATGGGTCTCCAAATGTTAGTGACCTCCCCTTTGATGTCAAAATACCCAAGGTCATATCTCGTGAACCTTTGGTCAGATTGACCTTAAAATTTCAGAAATGGGTTTAGGGTCCCAAAACTTCCTATAAACCAGGCATACATTTCCCCGACGCCAGAGCGTGCTTCCTTCTTGTTGCCCCGTAAGGGGCGCGGTGATTTGCCTGTCATGGCCGCCGTGCTGACGGGATCCAGCGCTCCGTCCGGCCCCAGCTTAGCCTCTCTTCCTTCCTTCAGATAGCCTGTATTTCTCCCCTACTTCGTCGCTTTTCATACAACCTCTCCCACAACTTTCAATGGTCAGCCTCTAATTTCACAGGGTAGATGCTGACCTTCTTCTCAAGCCAACCGTCCCGGATCGGGGCTGAGGGGGGAGGGGACAATGTTCCCTAACCCCTGAGCTCCGGTTCGGGATAGGGTTTTTTTAACAACCTGTTTCATCCCCACCCATACCTTCCTCACATCCCTTTTTCTCTCCTCTTCACATTCCATCCATTTTTACGCCGCATCTAAGGTGGAGCCGACATGCTGATGGACTGCCAGGCCACCAGGCGGGAAGGGTGGTCCCAAATGGCGGCGCCTGCTCTGCCAGTCCTGTAAGCACCTCTTACAGTGCAGGCAACTGCGACAGGTGATGAGCGGTTGCATCCCGTAATTAAAAGAGGGTCACCATACCCAATGATGAGTCTAACCAAAAAACCCCTTTAACTCCCCCTGTAGAAACGACGGAGCCGCTCTCGGGCAGCTCCACAGAAAAAAATGGAGGTTCTTTCCCCTGTGCTTGTGCAGGGGACCCGCAATATTTCTTCAACCGGAGAGGAGGCTTACTCCTCTCCTACGGCTACGGGTGAAGGGGACTCCCCCTCACCCCCTTCTCTGGAGGTGCTTTCGGGCACCTCCCTTCTTCCAGCGGCAGTCCCCTCTGTTCTTTCCAAGGGGACTGCCAAGAAAGCCAGCAGGCAGCCCATTGCCGACCGCTCCTAACGAAAGCGGCTCGGTAGGGCAAACCCCCTTAGGGGGGAGAGGGAACCTAGGCCCCTTCGGTCGCTTCCCCCAAAAGACCTGCTGGCAAGTATATTAAAGCTTGCCAGGGTCAAGGCCTGTACCTCCCCACAAAAGACTGGTGATGCTGCCAAGGGGACCTGCGATGTCCTGGGAGGGGATGGCTAACTGGAGGCCCCTCCTGTGATAGACATGGTCCTTGAGGAAACCCAGCCTCAGACGGTAGGACCTTCCATGGGGAGGATTCTGGCTCAGCCCCAAGCACCGGTTGAGGGCTCCGAGGCAGTACAAGGAGGGGAGGGATCTCCTCCAACCGGTGCTCCTGCGACCACCAGAACCTTCTCCATTTCGGAGAAGGACCTGGCTGAGGCCAGTCCATCTGGCCTAGGGGTTCCTATCGGCGGAGGTGAGAAGCGGGTTCATTCCCCGACCTCCTCTCCAAAAAAGAAAAAGACAAGACTAGGAAGACCCGGGGCTCCTCTCCTTCCGCGGGGGCTGTGCGGGCGACTGGATCTGCTGCCACTTTGGCAAGCGACCAAGCCAAGATCGGCACATCCGGCCCCTCTGCCCCTCCGGTTGCGGAGCCCCTGACTAAAACTAAAAGTGCACAGGGCGGTGCCTCGATGACATCGGGGCCCCTTATTCAGAGGTTACCTGGCGTTTTTGAGCCCGCTGGCTTCAAACGCTTCCTCGTTATTCGCCCCACTGATGGCACCATGTTGGCCAAGGGCAACATGATCCATCAGAGGAGCGGATTAGCTAGTGCAATTGGTAGAGAGCCGAAGGTGATCCGTTTCTCGGACGGGAGCCTTCTGGCGAATGCGGCGAATTCCGCCGAGGCGGCCAAGATAAGTGCTCTTCGGAAACTTGAGGGCACCCTGGTGAGTGTGACGCCGCACTCTACCATGAACTTTGTGAAACGAGTGGTTTATGCGAGGGAACTCATTGACTACTCCATTGAGGACATCACCCTAGAGCTGGCCGACCATGGGGCGGTCAAGGTCGAACATGTGATGAGAAAAGAGGGAGGGGCCTCGAGACCCACCCCTACACTCTTCGTCACGTTCGACTGTGACAAGCTTCCTGAGTCGGTGCCTGCAGGTTGGTCCCGCTATACGTGAAGGCATTCGTGCCACTGCCGCGGCGGTGCTATTACTGTCACCGCTTCGGCCATACGAATCGTTCTTGTAGACGTGTAAAGTTGGGGTCACCCGAAGTTTGTGCAAATTGCTCCAAGGCCGCACACGAAAGTCCAAATCGTGTGTGGCCAAGTGTGTCAATTGCGGAGAGCCGCACCCAGCCTTTTCGAAGCAATGTGGTGCATATCTCCTTGAGAAAGAAATCCTGGCCGTTCAGGCCCAGGATCGACTCTCATTCAGCGAGGCTAAGGACTTGGTCTTGGCGCGCCCTTCGGCGGGCTCTACTCAACCCGGGTGCTTCCCTGGTAAAGCTGGCAGCAAAAAGGGTTCACACACAGCCCCGGCTAAAACCAGGGCTCCCCCCTCTTCCCCCAGCGTGACCGTTTCCCGTAAGGCGAAAGGGCCACGCGCCTCCACGGAGTCGTTAGACTCACAGAAGGCAACACCCCTGAAGATGGTCGCTAGGACATCTTCCGGTTTTCCAAAAGCTGGCCCCCGAAAGGAGGACAGTGACAAAGGAGCTTCGGCTCCTTCGTCCGCGCCCCGAGGTGGAGCGAGTGGCTCGGAGACGGTGGTTCCTCGAAAAGAGGGCCCCCCCGACTCCGAAGCCGCAACCCCCGCCTAAGGTTTCGAGGTGGAGGGAGGAAAAGATTCGCATGGCGAGCCCAACCTCCCCCAATAAGTCTTCGAAGGCGACAGCGCCTTCAGCGCTTTGTCCGGCTAACAGCGCCCGGGTTTCTGCCCCCGGCAAGCGTACGGCCATTTCCGTGATGGTCTTCAGTTCTAGGAGGGCCCCCGCGTCTTCTCCGAGCTAGGCCTGGAGGGCATATTCCTTCAATGGAATTGCCGTGGACTCCGGGACAACTGGGAGGAGCTGCGGAGGCTCGTCTCGTCCCGTTCCCCGTTAGCTATCTTTTTGCAGGAGACCATGCTAGGCGCGTGCCCCCTGCCCGCCCTGCCGGGGTATAAGGGTCTTGCGACCCCACCACCGGGGGATGCGCGGTTTACACCCGGCATGATGTCTCCGTTCTTCCTTTCTCTTTAGATACCTCCTTTCAGGCAGTGGCTGTGCAGCTGCACCTGGATAGGAGGTATACTATTATTTCTGCGTACATTCCACCGTCAGCTGACTTCGACGTGGGGGACTTCCGCCGCGTCGTGGCATGGTTGCCGAGGCCCTATCTCTTGCTTGGAGATCTGAACGGCAGGCATCCTCTCTGGGGAGATTACTCCATAAATCCCAGAGGACAGGTCCTTGCCGATCTGATCGAAGAGCTTGAGATGGATGTCCTAAATGTGGATGAGTTTACGCATCACTGTCCGAGAACCGCTTCATTTTCTTGCCTTGACCTATCTTTGTGCTGTTCGGATGCACAGCCTAATTTTGATTGGGGGGTGGTCGATGACCTACATGGTTGTCATCACTTTCCCATTCAAATATCATTTTCAGGGCAACTCCATTTCAGGAAATGACTGAATTCTCTATCTCAGTCGAGGAGTTTAGGTCGGTAGATGAGGCCGTTGAGTTCTCCGGCAACCTCATCGCCGTGGGCTTGACTACTATTCCTAGGACGTCAGGCCGTTTTGCACGCCGACCACTCCCATGGTGGTCGGCCGAGTGTGAGACGGCCCTCAAACAGAAGCGTTATGCCTACATGCGCTATAAGCGCCGCCCGAACGATTTCACTGTCGCTGAATTTCGTCGGGCTAGGGCTAGGTTCCGGTATATTTCGAAGCACGCCCGCTGCTCTTCTTGGCGGGCATACGTGTCTTCACTTAACGGGAAGACCCTTTTAGCTGAGGTGTGGAAGCGAATCAAAATGATTTGGGGCAAGTTCTCGCAGGACCCCCCTCCCGTTCTCCAGGAGAATGGGACCGCATTCTCGGACCCCGCGTCCGTGGCGGAATCCTTAGCGACCGCTTTTTCCGCATTCTCTAGCCGTGATGCTGCTCCGCCAGCATTTAATGCACGTCGTCATGTCGCGGAAAGGCGCCGACTGGACTTTACCTCCAGAGGCGGAGAACCCTTCAACGACAAGTTTACTGTGAGTGAGTTGCGCTTCGTGCGCGGACAGCGCCCATGGTCCGGACGATGTCCCGTACGCCATGCTTCGACACCTGGGTTAGCGAGGCATGGCCTTTCTGTTAGATTTGTTCAACAGGATCTGGGTGGAGGGTCTTCTCCCAGACACCTGGCGAATCGCTAATGTGCTCGCCTTTCGTAAACCGGGGAGAGATCACTCTACTCCGACCGGTTTCCGCCCAATCTCTCTAACCTCTTGCGTGTGCAAGTTGATGGAGAAATTGGTAAATGTTAGATTAGCCTTTTTCCTGCACAGCGGAGGCCATCTGTATTCCGCACAGTGCGGCTTCCACAAGTTGCACTCCACGTCGGATGCTCTGCTCCGACTGGAAAATGCCGTCTGCGAGGCTTTCCTTCGTAGACAGCACTACGTCACGGTGTTTTTCGATCTGGAGAAGGCCTATGATACCGCATGGCGATACGGTATCATGGAAACTCTCCACACGATGGGGGCGAGGGGACGCCTCCCAATGTTTATATTTAAATTTTTGCGAGATCGTCGATTCCGCGTACGGGGGAGCCCTCTCCGGCCCAAAGGAGCAGGAAGAGGGTGTCCCGCAGGGAAGTGTCCTCAGTGTCACACTCTTTGCCCTGAGCATCAACGGCATCACCTCGGTGCTGCCGGATGATGTTCTCGCTACGCTCTACGTGGACGACCTTTCGATCTCTTTTGCTGCGGCCCAGATGCCAACTCTGGAGCGTCGACTCCAAAAGGCATTGAACCGCGTCTCTATCTATGCCGAAGCGCACAGGTTTCGGTTTTCTTTGGCCAAGACTAAGGTGGTGCACTTCTGCCGCCATCCACGGCTTCACCCCGATCCAGATTTGTTTCTTAATGGGGTGCGCCTGGATGTGGTGGAATCGCACCGTTTCCTTGGTCTTGTATTCGACTGTCGCCTCACCTGGGAGGCTCATATTCGCAGCCTAAGGGTCTCTTGTACCCGCGCCATGGACATTTTCCGTTCCGTGACGTTCAGCGCTTGGGGCGCTGATAGGACTACTGCCCTACTTTTTTATCGATTCTTTGTTCGTTCGAAGCTCGACTACGGATGTGAGTTTTATGCATGCACAGCCGCACGTTTTTTCCGGAAGGTGGATTCGATCCACCACACCGGCCTTCGCCTTGCGACTGGTGCCTTCCGCACTTGCCCCATTGAGAGCCTGCTGGTTAATGCTGGTGAGATGCCACTCGCTCTGCGCCGCGTGCAGTGCATTACTCGCCTGTACACGTGAGCCACGTGCCTCCCTCAGTCGCCAACAGCTCATACTGCATCCGCAGCTAATCTCGATGGTGCCCTTTCGCCGAGAGACGCCAGTCATACCCTAAGCCCTTTCGGTTTAGGGCCAGGAAACTTCTTCGAGAGGTAGATATAGCTTTCGGGCCGGTGGCGCCCCTGGTTCTGCCCAGGACGCCACCCTGGAGGGTACCACATTTGGCTATTTGTCGCCATGCCTCTGCTCCCAAAGCTTGTACGGCGCCGGGAGTATTGCGTTCGTCCTTTTTGGAGCACACATCGTGTCACGCTGGAACCGTGTCAGTGTATACGGATGGCTCCAAGTCCGAAGAGGGAGTCGGCTTCCACGCCGTATCCCCCCAGTTTGAAGTCAGTGGGGCTCTGCCAGGCGCTGCGTCTTGCTTCGCGGCCGAGCTGGTGGCAATACACCACTCGGTACGGGAGATTACGCGACGTGCCCGGTTCGGAGACCGGATTGTGATCTATAGCGACTCACAAAGCGCCCTGAGTGCTCTCGGGGCATTGGAATCTCCGCATCCCCTGATTCGCGATATCCGTGACGCCACGGTTTTGGCGAGCCGGGCAGATGTCGAGATTATCTTCTGCTGGGTTCCTGGACATGTAGGAATTGCGGGGAATGAGCGCGCCGATGAGGGCCTATAAAGAGTCCGCGAGGACTCTGCGACCGGACCAGCGTTTCGCTCTTCCTCACACCGACTACATGGCAAGAATACGAGCAGCTCTTCGGACTGCTTGGCAAAGAAGATTCGAGACGGTAGAAGGGAACCCTAAAGTTGCATGCCATGGCGCCGCGACTGTTCCCATGGGCCTATCTCACAATGCCGCGACGGCTTCAGGTCGCTTTCTGTCGTCTCCGAATCGGACACACTCGTGTGACGCATCGCGCAAGTTACCTGTCCCGGTACTGGGATGGGCGGGGTTGCTACTGCCTGTCCTTTGTACTCGGGACGAGTGCGTGCAAATTGACTGGTTATCTTGTTGACTATTTTGGGGAGGCCGGCGTTCTCCCTTTCATTGCGCCGCGACTGTTCTCATCGACTGGTGGACTTGTTGACTATTTGGGGGAGGCCGGCCTTCTCCGCCGCCATTGCGCCGCGACTGTTCCCATGAACCTACCCCCCCAGGGTCGCTACCGCCTGTCCTTTGTACTCGGGACGAGTGCGTGCACATTGACTGGTGGACTTGTTGACTATTTGGGGGAGGCCGGCCTTCTCCCTTTCATTGTGCCGCGACTGTTCCCATGGACTGGTGGACTTGTTGACTATCTGGGGGAGGCTGGCCTTCTCCGCCGCCATTGTGCCGCGACTGTTCCCATGGACCTATCCCCCAATGCCGCGACGGCTTCAGTTCGCTTTCTGTCGTCTCTGAATCGGACACACTCGTGTGACGCATCGCTATTTGATGGAGCGCTCGCTGCGCCCTATTGCGACAACTGCGTCGTCCCCCAGACTGTTCGGCACATTCTTGTCAAATGTCCCAGTCCGGGTGATCTTCGCGCACGTTACCTGTCCCGGTACCGGGATTGGCGGGGTCGCTACCGCCTGTCCTTTGTACTCGGGACGAGTGCGTTCACATTGACTGGTGGACTTGTTTTTTATTTGGGGGAGGCCGGCCTTCTCCCTTTCATTTAACTAGGTTTAGTTGTTGTTTTTGTTATTGTTAATGTTATTTCTTTTTATTGTTGTTTCCTGTTCAAATTTTTTAAAGTAGCCTAGAACTAGGCTGTTTGTTTACGGCGACTTATGCCTAAGTGGGCAGTCGCCAGATAGCCCCTTAAAAAAAATCCTTCTTGTTGTTTTGGGTTTTGGTTTAAGATTTGTTGTTTGACTTATCTTATATTTTAATTTAGCCTAGTGTTAGGCATTTAATTAATTAACCCATTAGTCACCAAGTGAATTGCTTTGAAATTGCCTTCAATCAATTTATCCTTGCTACCTCATTATGGAAGTTAATAAAATAAAATATTTAAATCCTTTATTATAAATCAAATAATATATCATTTTTATTGCAAAGCATTATTCTATTGATTTAACCTAAAAATTATTAATAGACTTCTACATATTTAGAATGATGATTGGAAATATTTGCTTGTTGCTCAAAGTTATTTCTTGTTACTGAAGAAATTAATTGTTTCTTTTTAGTTACCGCTTTTAAGCCCACACCATTTTATAGAAAACAGTACTTATTTCTTATGGCTAACATTTTGATATGAAAGGATTTTTAAAATTTGGCACAAAAATGGGGGAAAAATTGACCTATTTTTGTGCTGAATAGGCTTTCTTCCCTTAGTCCGCCTTGAATAACATGTTGATTTTAATTTAATGATTTTTAAATGATTTTAATTGTATGAAAAATGAAAAACATAAGTGTATTGAACAAAAAAAAAAGGAAGTTTTCAAAAAATGGCTCTTTAGACATGTGTGAAACATAAATCAGCCCCCCTTTTTTTGCCATCGCTTTATGGTATGGCCTTGAACCGGGTCAAGTTACTCTCATTCATAAATCTCTGTTTATAATCAAAGAAGGACTGACCTAAGCCATTTATGTATTTTAATTAGATGATTACTCACTAACATAAAAATTTTATTAAAAAAAGATGAATTATCATAATAATCAGGGAGAATACAAGTCTAAAAGTGAAAGACCACAAAAGGCCCTCGGACGATTACGTAGCACTGAATCGTTCTTGTATAAAGGCCCTCGGGCAACTAATAGGTTAATTACATCGACTTATGCCCTTGTAGACAGTCACCAGTTGACTGCTCAAAAAAGTATTTTCTATTACTATCCCCCACAAAGTGCTATCAGATGTAACATGGTAACCATGCTCAGCTGAAGAATATACCAGAGATCAGGTGCAAATTGATATCTTGTGCATCCTAATAAATACCATTTATAAGTTAGCAGATGATAAAATGTTTTAACATAAAAAATATTGTTTCTTCACAGGGAATATCGAGGTTACAATCGAAAATGTTCAGGAGTTAATTGTTGCTGCAGACATGCTAACATTGAATGAAGTTGTCCATATTTGCACAAATTTTCTCAAACAGCAGCTCACAGCTGCAAATTCCATTGGAATTTATCGGTATGTATAGAAGTTTACTTCATTTTTATTTAATTTTAATACATTTTTTGTGTGCCACTCTTGAAGGCCACAACTCTTCACAGAGCGCTTTCTACTGACTAAGGATGAGTTTTAGGGAAGAGGTGGATCTTCACAAGTCACACTTGAAGCCTTCAATCAGAGTGATCAGCATATATTTTTGTCTGTTAGATTAACTAAGGTGGCTTTCTTAAACCTACTATCTAGCTATTGCATTTAATCTGTCTATATCATCTCTAACTGCAGATTTTGCGAAGCTCATCATTTAACGGAGATGAAAGAAGCCACCTGTGACTACATCCATCAGAACTTTCCTGATGTTGCAAAGGAGGAGGAATTCCTTGACACTCCCAAGGAAATACTCATTTCCTTCCTTAAGTCAGAGTTTCTGAGAGTTGACTCTGAGTTTCAGGTTTGCTTTTTCTTTTTTATCATGGGAGGTAATCATTTTTGCGGATTTTCTACTATCTCTGCTATATTCGAGCTATTTTCTATGAATAAGCTTTGATTTTGTTACTTATGTGTTATATTAGATATTATAGTTTAGTTGAATCATTCTGACCTTTTGTCTCTCCTACCTTGTTTTCTCCACCAAATGAACATACCTTCTCTAGCTACTCATTTCATACATTGAGGTCTCTTCTAGGCATCCCTCTTTCATGTTGTGAAATATTTTAGAGAGAGGATTTCAAACTCCCTTTTTTCCGGTCGGGGATCCCTCTTAAGCTTCAAAATGAAATTTGTCTTCCCACCATCACTAAATATTAAGGTTCAAAAGCATTTTTTCATTCAAAGATTTTCTTTGCCGCGATGCGTTGGATTGAGCATAACGTCACATCTAGACTTCGTCACGTTTTTGAAATCCTAAGCTACGTTCGACTGCCCTTAATTCCCAGCAAGCGTTTGGACGATTTCATATTGGAATGTTCTTATCGGAGCTTAACAGTGGCGCTAACAAGTATTCAACGGGATTTGAACAACCGACGAGGTAGTCTCGTTCCCCTGACCGTTCAACCACGCCTCTGGGCTCGGAAGATGATCTTCGTTATCGGTGGCTCGAAACGAGAGCTTATCAGCAGCTGGACCCGGTCTGAATGCACTTACGAAAGCGTTGAGTGCTATGATACCTTCAAGAATGAGTGGGTTCGAACCAGACCCATGGAAATTGGTAGGATCCTGCCGGGAATCGCGGTTCTCAACAGCAGGATTTATGTAGTTGGCGGAGAACAGGAGTCACAGATTCTGGCCAACGGCGAAATGTACGATCCACAGGAGGATGTGTGGACCAACATCGCCTCAATGGTGATTCCTCGCTGCGAGTTTGGTCTCTGTGCCTTCAAGGATTGTCTTTTTGCTTTTGGTGGCTGGGTAGGGGAAGATATTGGAGGGTCGATCGAGAAGTATGATCCGTTAACCAATGAGTGGAAGCTCGTGGATAATATGCCCGAACCTCGATTCAGGTAATTATGAAGTTTGTAATTATTCATCATCAGCAACTGCTTTCCCACAAACCTGGGTCGATTGTAATTAATAAATTTGAAAATAAAATGGTAGATGTTTGTTAAATAAGTATCATTTCTTAAAAGAAATCGACCTTTGAAAAATAAAATTATAGCAATACACTAAATTTCAGCATGGGCGTGGTTGTTCACAAGGAACTCATTTACATTGTGGGTGGATGCACCCATAACCAACGTCATCTTCAAGATCTACTAGTCTACAACCCCGTCACGGGCGAATGGGACCATCTATCTCCAATGCTCACCCGAAGAAGTCAAATGGGTGTTGCTGTTCTGGACGGATTTCTTTATGTGGTTGGAGGGACCAATAGACACTGTGAGATTCTCCATTCTGTTGAGAGATACTCATTTGAAGAAGTAAGCAAACATTTCCTGTATACCGTCCTCATTGAGCTTCACATTTGTACTTTAGACTGCTTCGGCTCTTTTAATGAATTTATTCCAGGACGCATTTACAAATATTCACTCTGCTGCTAACACCTGCACCACAATGTACAACCTGCCAGACCTCTTTGAGCTTCACTCATGTCCTCACCGACTGCACTGCCACAGATTTTCTGACTCCCCTCTGAAGCTTTTTCACGCACCTTCAATTTCTTAGTTGAATGTCGGAGCGTGAGGAAGCACGGGATACCTGTCATTTCTTGTTTTAATGTCAGCTTGGGGGAGCTTCTTATATGGTACATGTCATTTCTTGGTTGAATGTCGGAGCTTGGGGGAGCTCACGTGGCACCTGTCATTTCTTGTTTTAATGTCATCTTGGGGGAGCAAACATGGTACCTGTCATTTCTTAGTTGGAGCTTGGGGTAGCTCACGTGGTACCTGTTATGATATTGTTTGTCCCTTATGGTCGAAGGTGGTTCCTGTACGCCAGGTTGCGAAGTCTTAGAGTTCTTAGAGTTGGTGGATCTCCCCCCGAAGATATCTAAGGAGCCCAGAAGTTATTTTTTAGCTGATGGTGTACTCAGTCCTACAAGGAGACCCGCTGCCTTCAAAGGACCTTGTCATGGAAAGATTAGCATTTATTTTTTCCCATTTTTTATTTTATTTGTCTACTTTTATGTATTGTTTATTTGTATATGTATTTTTTTATTGCAAAAGGTATAAATTACAAGATTAATTTGGGGAGTGTTGTGTGGGTCATGCCCTCTTAAGTTGGCTCCATGAAGAGATCTTAAAGATGAATACACACTACACCATGAGGACATAGCTCTATCTATTCGACCAACCGCCCTCCCACCCCCAGATTAACCGACCTACCCCCCCCCCCCCAGCTCCTTGTCTCTGACAAGGACTTGTTCTGTCGCCTCACGAGCCCGGCAGACCTCAAGTAGCGCGCCACGACACGCCTGATTTCGCAGGTCCCTTATGGAAGTAATATTGAAAGACATCCTTGCAAGAAAGGGTGAGGTTGTGTTGAGATTGCAGGGTGGGCAATAAAAGAGGATGTTGGGGTTCAGTTTGTGTATCTTGCAGGAGGAGGTGATCTCCTGACTGAAAATGGAATAGCTCAAATCTGGCTTGGCAATCGAGTGAGGTTTTGAATGGGTGTATCTCCGGTCGAATGTTTTTTAGTTTTATTTGCAATGCAAGGTGTGTGGAGTGTGAGTGTATGTATTTAACATAGTTGTGAATGTGAGTTGATGAAAGGTTGACTCTATGTTGGGTTGGGGTTTTTATGTTCCTGTGAGTAGAGACGTGATGAAAAGGATGTGAGGGAGAGAATTGGCTCCTTATCCTGTTTAGGTGGTCTCTGCTGGGGAGGAATTTGTCTTCTCTTGAAGGTGGGAGTGGATTTTATGCAGCTGATTATGAAGCAGAGGTGGTACTCTTTTGAACTGTTTATATTTTAGAGGGGTTAGTGTTAGATATGGTTTGGTCAAGTCTCGAGAAGTGTAGTTTGTGGAGGGGCATATGCATTGTCTGTTGTTTATTTACTATATTTGTGCTGTCATAAACTTTATTGTATGTGATTGTCCTAAAGTAATGTCTCGATTATGTTGTGTGCGGGGAGGTGAGTGAAGGTAGTGTCAAGTTTGGGACCAAATAGAGTCAGCATCATCACACTAAAATCATTGGTTTTCGCATTCTTGTTTTTAACTAAATATTGAATTTGAATTGTGGGACGAGTATGTAAAAATTTTTCACATTCTGGAACTTTCTGATTCTATCGAGACTTTTCTCATAACCTCTCAAGGATATAAGAGTTCATAGTATCTACTTTCCATGCATTCTTTTTTTTATAAATTTACCATGGCTACAATAAAGATGAATAGTGGGTGACCGTAAATGCATGGGGAGCCGCCTCCAAGCGCAGCCTTGCCTTCCCGAGGTGTCGGGGAGGACGAGGTAACATGAGGCCCCGCGTAGACCGGTGTAGAGTCTGCCCTCTCACCATTCCCATGTGCAAAGGGAGTTTCTCTTTGCCATCTCTTGAACCTTTTCACAAATGGTAGCATTTGGGAAAAGGTGGAAATGTTACGCATAATTATTACAGGAAAGGTTGATTTGGTTTGTCTTTCTGTCTGAAGATTCAAAATCAACTTTGTGGCTCCCTGTTCATCGCAACATTTTCTTCATGCTACACAATTGATTACCATTCTAAAACATGTACATAGCTTAAAGCGGGAAAATCATTCAGACATTCGTAGTAGTATGTAGAATCATAACTATCGATGCCAGATTTTCAACACCTGTCTGGGTTTTATTTAAGACTTCAATTTCAACTACTTTCATTCAGACATTCGTAGTAGTATGTAGAATCATAACTATCGATGCCAGATTTTCAACACCTGTCTGGGTTTTATTTAAGACTTCAATTTCAACTACTTTCCCACAAATTAGGGTTGGTGCGCTTCACTGTCACTAAAATCTAACCCCTCTTAATACTAGAGTATTGAACACAAGGCCACCCATCTTTTTTACGCCAAAATGGCGCTTCATAGTGGTGGGGTCCTATGTCCTTTAGCATCTACCCCAGCCAGGGTTCAACGCTGAGCAGAGGGTCCCTAACAAAATTTGTAAATTCAAGCTCGCAATGAATTACCTGAAATTTCAATCCTTCGCAGGACAAATGGTTTGAATGTGCGCCGATGTCAATAAGAAGAGCGAGTCCAGCAGTTGCCGCTACAAACTCAAAGCTATATGTGATTGGTGGGGACCAAATCAACGAGGAAAATGACTTCTATAGAGCGCAGGTGAGTTGCATATTCGCGTTATAAGGCTCTAACCACCACCATTGCACGTTCGCCTCCCAGCCTTCCCAGAAGACGACTTCCATGCATAAATTTTCTCAGTCGATCCATCATTTCCTCGTCTGACCCATCTCTGCCGGCCACTAGGATAGGAAGGATATATTCTAAATCACAAGTAATGGCTTCCTACAAAAGTGTACAGTCAAACGTATATTTAAACCGCCTTGCGTGGTTTCACTCGACAAAAATGATTTGCATTGATTTTCATAAGAAAGGGATTATTGAACTGACGTCAAGCCATGTTTTATATTGGTCAAACATTGATTTACATTTATGCGTCCAAGCATCTGATGTGCTCCTCCCCGCAGGTGACGATAGCTGACGTCGAAGCGTACGATCCCTTAACCGACAGCTGGCATGATTGCGCTTCCCTTCCGGAGAGTCGCTCCGAGTCGGGGGCAGTAGTCATTTGACCCTCCATCAATGCCTTGCCAGAAAAGGTTGAAGCAGAATCACTTCCTGTTCCGTTGGTAAATTTGCCCGGAAATTACCCGCATTGGAAAGGGTATTATGGTACGAAAATACCTACCGCTACCTACTCCTCTTGTCTCACTAAAACTCCAGCCCAAAGTAGGAGCAGAACCCCTATACTCGCGGAGACAACAACGAGTGAGAAGAGAGTAGGGAATGTTGTTTTGATAAACAAACCTTCAATTCCTTGGAGGCACTATCTTTGGCGATGCCAGAATAAACTGATTGGTGGTATTGAGGACCCTGAGAAAACTCCTGATGTCGATCGTTCCGTTCAGGTGGCTAAAAAATGTCATCACTACTCGGCGAGCGGCTTATTCGATGGCTATAAAAGTGTTCATAATTCGAATAAAGTCATTCCCACTTATATTGATTTGGAGTGTGTGAAAAACTACCTGAAATTAAAGAGAATCTTCCCATGCCCTAAGTCTTTAAGTGTGGAGGACTTCAGGTCTTTGGGTCATAATGTTAAAGTATCTGATGAAGTCGAGAACGAATATTGCGAGGAAAAAAGCATTTCCCTCAGTCCAAGCCAAACTCTCAGGGTTAACCCATTGGATATTAGTTTGAAAAATAAAGGAAAACGGTGCCTTCATAGGAAGTGTAACGGTGGACTCTTCTATGGTTTTAACCAGAGGCGCTGTGGCATCGGGCAGAGAATTTTCGTGTGAAAATACCCGTTAATTCGTAAGCTGAATCTTGCCGAGCGTTTTTTAAATCAGTTGGAATCTTTTTACATTATTACTTTCGATAATTTCTCATCAAATCAAAATAATGGATACTGTTTAGTATAGCTTTTTGAATTATTTAGAGACTATATTAGTTGGCGATTACATTGGTCCGAGCCATACTTGCAATGGAACCATACTAAGTTGATTTAGGTTTCATTATTTTATAAGAATGGATTAAAATCATATCGCACTGCGTAACATTTTGACATGATATACTGATTGCCCAATTAATCGTGATGTCCCCTCCCGGATCACCTATTATTTTTTTTCGTTTTATAATAACGAACGAAAGAATGTTATTTTAAAAACAGTTCTCGGATCTAATATACCCCAAATAATAATTGCGAATTTTAACTCAGTTCTAAGACTGAACAATTTAGGTATTTTCTTTTCCCAGATTTTTAAAGCATCTGGCGCCAATCGTGAGTTAATAATTACTTCGCATATAGTTTTTCAAAGGGTATTTTTCTACCAATAAAACTTTTTCAACTTTTTAACAAGTTTTAACACATATCCGATAGTTCGTAGGTCTCCTAGGATCCCTAGTTCCATATCCTAGTTTGAGTAAGACCTGCTGAATACGTGTAAAAAAGCATCGTGTTCATGAATGCGCCCTAAAATGCGTTCTGTTGACACCCCCTCCTCTTTCGTCATTAAATCTATTTTCTCTTTGGATTCATTATCCGTGAAAATTTTGCATCTCAATAACTCTAGTAATAACGGTTCCAGCAAGTTACTCCTTACCAGTCAGATTGGCCTGCAGATATCTTTCTATTGGGTCAAATATGTTCACTTCCTCGGATCTTCCTCTTCATGGAGGATTTATGTGAGCTATCAAAGACTTGCCAGTGTTCAAGAGTTGTTTTTTTTTATCAAGTTGTCTTCACTCAATCCAATGTTTCATTTACGCAACATTTCCTCCTATTAATTCAGTTTCTTTTTGCATCTCTTTGATTAGGGGGTTAGGAAGTTTTTTCTTCGAAAAACTTTAATTCGGTCAAATATCTTCAAGAACTCTTAGTAATTTTTCCTTTAATATAGAGGAGGAAATAGAATTTGGAGTAAAAAAGAGAATATTAACCTTAAGTTAGGTCGGTCCCTCCAAATTGCTCTCTCGAATGAAAGGCCACTTAACGCATACATAGAATCGACACGGGTTCTGTTAGTTCGGTTTCTATCAATGAATTGCACAGTCAGATGAATATTTCAGTGGGGACGTGGGGACATACAATTTGACCTGGGAACCAAACCATTGGTCGCTTTAACATAGTCACAGCCGCAAAGTCTATTCAAATCGGACTCCTACTAATGATATCCAATATGATTCGTGTAGGACAAAGGGGAATTCCCCCTTTCTGGAGAATTGTCTCCTCCCATTTCATATATTGTAAAGTCACTGGTGGTAGTATCCTTACTCCCCCACCGCAGGGATATATTTAATATTTATTTACGCAGAGGCTTTGCGAATATTTTAAATATTGTGATTCGATAAAATCACTTCTATTTTGCCGAATGACACTTTTTGTTGGCATTTTTAGGTTTAATGAATGCATTTTCACTATTTCACCCAAACGTATTATGGGATTTTTAAGTTAACTAACTTTGTGAGTTTTTAATTTACATTAACTTTGCGGATCTGTGTAAATGTTAAAGATTTAGAATTTATTTCATTCTTCTGCAAGGTCACCATACTTCTTGCTAATGGCTATCTGCAAAGTAATATATTATAACTCACTTGTACACTTATGAATTGCACAAAAAGTGCTTTATGAGGCTCTATATATTCAATGTATTAGGGTTTCCTATATAGAATTGCCACTTTGCCAAAAAAAAACAATTGAAGAAAACGGCTATTTCGTGCGAGTTACCCAGTAGTTAAAGAAATCTTCCTAGACAATTAAATCGGGGCCATGTTATTAAATATTAAAGCAAGAACATATTCTAGTGTAGAAATTAGAGGGGAATTCCTCTTTAGAACTTTGCAGGACATTTCTCAGCCCACCTCCTGGGAAAAAGTTTTCTCCTATCCCCCCCACCCCTTCTTTAGCATCCGTGAGACTTCCTTTCGAGGAATATCACTGCCTTTGTTGGTGATCAAGTGTTGTCAAATACCGATGGTGTGTCGCAAGACAGGCAAATTTACCTCCTTGAGTTTTCTTATTTATCACTTCATTGATGAAGTAGATTAATTGCCATGTTCCAATTTTGCGAATTAGCGAAATTCTTATCAACTACAGATCATGTTTTGTAAACGCGAAATAATGGTGTTTGAATTGGCCTGGAGGGGCGTCCTTTTTAATAAAAGGAACTATGAAAACTTTGTATTGTTTGGAACGCTTAGTTATATTTTGCATTCTGTAAGGGCTTCTGGTATATGATGGCTTTATAGAATACACTTTTATTCAACCAGTTTGTGAGTAATAAACGTGGTAGGTGCTTAACCTTCGCGAAAGTAGCCAATATTAATGATAGCATTTGTGAAAAGGTGGAAATGTTACGCATAATTATTACAGGAAAGGTTGATTTGGTTTGTCTTTCTGTCTGAAGATTCAAAATCAACTTTGTGGCTCCCTGTTCATCGCAACATTTTCTTCATGCTACACAATTGATTACCATTCTAAAACATGTACATAGCTTAAAGCGGGAAAATCATTCAGACATTCGTAGTAGTATGTAGAATCATAACTATCGATGCCAGAGGATGGAGAAAAAGGAGAGTTAGAATTGAAACAAAGCCCTAGGTGAAATGAAGCGCCTTGAGGCAGGTCCGGGCTAGCGAATTCATCCAAAGCCAAAACTCGAATTGTTATAAAAGGTAGGGGATTCCACATACAGCACATTCACCCCTTCTGCGCAGAGGATATGTTACTTTTAATTGACTACGACGCGCAGCTAAAGGCTGACAATAATACGGTAATGGTATTATTACTTCCTAACTGTAGGGGGAGATATTTATGTTTCGACCAATTGCGATGTTGTGAAGATTCGGAATTATTGTTAGATATAGATGTGTAATGATATGATTTTTTATATTATGTCTGAAGATAATGAATGTACATCCGTGTCTTCGATATTTTAAAGCCACTACTACTGCCGTCGACAGTTCTGAATATTAGGTCTTTTCCAGTTTGTTAATATGAAAGAATAGGCATAAGCTGTTCCAACAAAACTACCAGAATCTCTCGAGTACCAAAGAAGTATGAGAATTGAGGTACCATTTGGTTACCCAGTTTACTAGTGATTTCCTTTTCCACCAAATTAGTTTCGTAGTTAAATGTACGTATGTTCCTGAGTAAATGTCAAAACAGATGGTAAATTATCATTTGTTATTTTATCGGATGTGTTGTAATTTCATTCAATTTTTACGCTTGCTTGTTACATTGTCTATTAAAGAAATAACATGTTTTTCTTCAATTTGAGGTAACCGAAATGTACTTACTTAATGGGTTTAATACCAATTTACCCATAGTGGAATACATTACCGGAAATTGAGAAGAATTTCGAATAAGCAAAAAGGTGAAAAGCATTTGGGACTAAAAGAGTGCATAGGCAAATGACCGCCCTAAATTTTAAGACCAGGAGGGGCACATTTAAAGTTATGAAGTATAACAAATGCTGCTACTTGTGTGAGTTCGTTTCTAGTAATTGGTGGAAGATTCCCACAGCATACAAAGGAATTGCAAGTCTCAAAATGACATGGAGAGCTACTGAAAAGTCTAAACTTTCTATTAGATGTACATACAATTCTGCCCTGGCCCGCGGGCGCGCAACTAATTTAACTTTAGTTGGCCTGCCTTCATGGCGGAAGGAAAACTGGTAAAGGATTGTGTAGTATTGAGCCACCCTTCCGGTCACTGGCGCACCAGTCTCCTGGGCTATGTCGCAGAGAGTCTTAGAATACATCGGCAACGCCCGAGGCTTCTGTTGTCTCAGCACACAAGGGCTTATGCTCTCTCGTGTGGGCACGTTATATATTATAATTGACAAACTAATTTACATGGCGATGATATACGTTTACTATAGCAATGATTGAAACTCTCGCTAGCCTAGTCCATCTAGCATCGAGGCACGCGGTCAACCCTGTGCGCACGCAGACCATTACCGGATACGCTAAAACCGCTCTATCTGGTTAAGGAATTCCACTAGTATTGTCGTCACGCACCGCTAGTATTCATTTCGTCTTCATTCTCCGGAACCTTCTGATGGAGCACTAGTATCCTCTCTGGGTATACTACCCTCACCCACCCCTACGTGGAGTATGTGACGCCTATATGGGTACTCTTATTCATTTGCCCCTGACGCGCCACAACGAAGGCTTCTATTGTTGTTTTATTGAAATGCTACACGGCACACACACACACACTAACGATTGTCCTTCTGATTAGTTTCCAGAGAGTGAAGACTGTAAATGAATGCTAGCGGTGCGTGATGATGTGATTGGAGTTCCTTAACCAGGCCAAGATGAATTAGGCATTCATGGAGGACGATCCTAATATAGGGCAAACAAATTGTACCCAATAGACGTATCAAATAGCCCTAAAAAGAACCCCAATTGACTATTCTAGCATTGCTTTAGCCCTCGTAGTACATTAGGGATGGATGAAAATCTCGTGTACAGGACGGCAAAATAATGTTAAAATAGCTAACTTAAACTTCTTTTTAGAGCTATTAGGTTAGCCTTGGAAATACTTTTTTTTTGTTTTAGTCCCTGTTTACCAAAACCCCATTATCTATTATGGCTTGTCGCAAAATACAGTCTTAATGAAACTATTTGTTGACCCCTTCCTTCATCCACTTTACCCCGTAAGGGGCGCGGCGATTTGCCATCCTGGCCGCCGTGCTGACGGGACTCAGCACCCCGTCCGACCCCAGCTTAGCATCTTCTCCTTCCTTCAAAACACTTGTTTCCTTGCTTTTCATACAACCTCTCCCACAACTTTCTCTGGTCAGCCTCTAATTTCACAGAGTAGATGGTGACCTTCTTCTCGGCCAACCGTCCTGGATCGGGGCTGAGGGGCTAATGTTCCCTAACCCCTGAGCTCCGGTCTGGGGTGGTTGGTTTTTAACAACCTGCTTCATCCCCAACCATACCTTCCTCACATCCCTTTTCCTCTCGTCTTCAAAATCTATCTGTTTTACGCCGTGTTTAAGGTGGAGCCGCCATGCCGATGGACTGCCAGGCCACCAGGCGGGAGGGGTGGTCTTAAATGGCGGCGCCTGGCTCTGCCGGGCTTGTAAGCACCTCTCGCAGTGCGTGCTACTGCGAGAGGTGATGCGCGATTGCATCCCGTGTAAAAAAGAGGGTCACCATGCCCAATGATGAGTATAAAAAAAAACCAACCCCCAACTTCCCCTATAACATCGACGGAGCCGCCCTTGGGCAGCTCCAGCAAAAAAAATGGAGGTCCCCCTTCCCTGTGCTTGCTCAGGGGACCCTCCATATATCTCTAACCGGAGAGGAGGCTAACTCCTCTCCTTCGCTTACGGGTGTAGGGGACTTCCCCTCACCCCCTTCTCTGGAGGTGCTTTCGGGCGCCTCCCTTTTACCAGCGGCAGTCCCCTCTGTTCTTTCCAAGGGGACTGCCAAGAAAGCCAGCAGGCAGCCCTTAGCCAGCCGCTCCACATCGAAGCGGCTCGGTAGGGCAAACCCCCTTAGGGGGGAGAGGGAAGCCAGGCCCCTTCGGTCGCTTCCCTCAAAAGACCTGCTGGCAAGAATATTGAACCTTGCCGGGGTCAAGGCCCATGCCTCCCCAAAGAAGACTAGTGACGATACTGCCAACGGGACCTGCGATGTATTGGGGGAGGGGGCAACTGGAGGCCCCCCTGAGATAGATATGGTCCTTGAGGAAACCCAGCCTCAGACGGTAGGGCCTTCCATGGGGGGGAGTCCTGGCTCGGCGCCAAGCACCGAACCCGAATCCGCCCCTATGCAAGGTCCTCCTCAAACGGCTGTGTTTTCCGAAGCAGTACAAGGAGGGGAGGGATCTCCTCCGACCGGTGCCCCCACGACTACCAGGACCTTCTCCATTTCGGAGAATGACCTGGTTGAGGCCGGTCCATCTGGCCTGGGGGATTCTTCCGGCAGAGGTGAGAAGCGGGTTCATTCCCCGCCCTCCTCTCCAAAAAAGAAAAAAGACGCGGGGCTCCTCTCCATCCGCGGGGACGGATGGGTCTGCTGCCACTCTGGCAAGCGACCAAGCTAAGATCGGCACATACGCCCCCTCTGCCCGCCCGGTTGCCGAGCCCCTGACTAAGAACGAAAGTGCACAGGGCGGAGCCTCGATGACATCGGGCCCCTCATTCAGAGGTTACCTGGCGTTTTCGAGCCCGCTGGCTTCAAACGCTTCCTCGTTATTCGCTCCACTGATGGTACCATGTTGTCCAAGGGCAACATGATCCATCAGAGGAGAGGATTAGCTAGTGCAATTGGTAGAGAGCCGAAGGTAACCCGTTTCTCGGATGGGAGCCTTCTGGCGAATCCCGCCGAGGCGGCCAAGATAAGTGCTCTTCGGACACTTTATGGCACCCCGGTGAGTGTGACGCCGCACTCTACCATGAACTTTGTGAAAGGAGTAGTTTATGCGAGGGAACTCGTTGACTATTCCATTGAGGACATCACCCTAGAGCTGGCCGACCATGGAGCGGTCATGGTCGAACGTGTGATGAGAAAACAGGGAGGGGCCTCGAGACCCACCCCTACACTCTTCGTCACGTTCGACTGTGACAAGCTCCCTGAGTCGGTGCGTGCCGGTTGGTACCGCGTGAAGGCATTCGTGCCACTTCTGCGGCAGTGCTATTACTGTCACCGCTTCGGCCATACGAATCGCTCATGTAGACGTGCAAATTCGGGGTCACCCGAAGTCGGTAAATTTCTCTAAGGTCGCACACGATAAGTCCAAATCGTGTGTGACCAAGTATGTCAATTGCGGAGAGCCGCAACCTGCTTCGAAGCAATGTGGTGCATATCTCCTTGAGAAAGAAATCCTGGCCGTTCAAGTCCAGGATCGACTCTCATTCCGCGAGGCTAAGAACTTGGTCCTGGCTTGCCCGGCTCTGCCTGGGACGTCATATGCCTCAATAGTTAGAAAGGGACCCTCTGCTCCTGGCCCATCCAGGCTAACGAGCACGGTTGTTTCCGCGCTTATTCGGAGCCCTTCTGCGGGAGCTTCCCTGGTGAAGCTGGCGGTAAAAAGGGTTCATACCCAGCCCAGCAAAAACCAAGGCTGCCCCCTCTTCCACCAGCGTGACCGTTTCCCGTAAGGCGAAACGGACACGCGCCTCCACCGAGTCGTAAGACGCACAGGAGGCAACACCCCTGAAGATGGTCACTAGGCCATCTTCCGGGGTTCCTAAAGCTGTCCCCAGAAAGGAGGACAGCAACAAAGGAGCTTCGGCTCCTTCGCCCACGCCCCGAGGTGTGGCGAGTGGCTCGGAGACAGTGGTTCCTCGAAAAGAGGGCCCCCCCGCCTCCGAAGCCGCAGCGCCCGCCTAAGGTTTTGAGGTGGAGGGAGGAAGGCTTGCATGGTGAGCCCAACCTCCCCCAATAAGTCCTCGAAGGCGACAGCGCCTGGGGTTTTGCCACCAGGAAGCGTGCGGCCATTCCCGTGAGGGTCTTCAGTTCGAGGAGGGCCCCCGCGTCTCCTCCGAGCTAGGCCTGGAGGGCATATTCCTTCGATGGAATTGCCGTGGACTCTGGGCCAACTGGGAGGAGCTGCGGAGGCTCGTCTCGTCCCGTTCCCCGTTAGCTATCTTTTTGCAGGAGACCATGCTAGGCGCGTGCCCCCTGCCCGCCCTCCCGGGGTATAAGGGTCTTGCGACCCCACCACCGGGGGATGCGCGGTTTACACCCGGCATGATGTCTCCGTTCTTCCTTTCTTTTTAGATACCCCCTTCCAGGCAGTGGCTGTGCAGCTGCACCTGGATAGGAGGTATACTATCATTTCTGCGTACATTCCACCGTCAGCTGACTTCGACGCGGGGGACTTCCCCGCGTCGTGGCACAAGTCCTTGCCGATCTGATCGAAGAGCTTGAGATGGGTGTCCTAAACGTGGATGAGCTTAAGCATCACTGTCCGAGAACCGCTTCATTTTCTTGCCTTGACCTATCTTTGTGCTCTTCGGATGCACAGCCTGATTTTGATTGGGGCGTGGTCGATGACCTCCATGGTAGTGATAACTTTCCCATTCAAATATCATTTTCAGGGCAACTGCCGCCTGAGAGACCACCTCGGTGGTGCTTGGCGCGGGTGCGGTGGCAGTCATTTCAGGAAATGACTGAATTATCTATCTCAGTCGAGGAGTTTAGGTCGGTAGATGAGGCCGTTGAGTTCTTCTCCGGCAACCTCATCGCCGTGGGCCTGACTACTATTCCTAGGACGTCTGGCCGTTTTGCACGCCGACCACTCCGAGGGTGGTCGGCCGAGTGTGAGACGGCCCTCAAACAGAAGCGTTATGCCTACATGCGCTATAAGCGCCGCCCGAACCATTTCACTGTCGCTGAAATTCGTTGGGCTAGGGCTAGGTTCCGGTATATTTCGAAGCACGCCCGCCGCTCTTCTTGGCGGGCATACGTGTCTTCACTTAACGGGAAGACCCCTTTAGCTGAGGTGTGAAAGCGAGTCAAAAGGATTCGGGGCAAGTTCTCGCCGGACCCCCCTCCCGTTCTCCAGGAGAATGGGATCGCAATCTCGGACCCCGCGTCCGTAGCGGAATCCTTAGCGACCTCTTTTTCCGCATTCTCTAGCTGTGATGCTGCTCCGCTAGCATACAATGCACGTCGTGATGTCGCGGAAGGCCGCCGGCTGGACTTTACCTCCAGAGGTGGAGAACCCTTCAACGACAAGTTTACTGTGAGTAAGTTGCGTTCCGCTCTCGCTTCGTGCGCGGACACCACCCATGGTCCGGACGATGTCCCGTACGCCATGTTTCGACACCTGGGTGAGCGAGGCATAGCCTTTCTGTTAGATTTGTTCAACAGGATCTGGGTGGAAGGTCTTCTCCCAGACTCCTGGCGAATTGCTACTGTGCTCGCCTTTCGCAAACCGGGGAGAGATCACTCTACTCCGACCGGTTTCCGCCCAATCTCTCTAACCTCTTGCGTGTGCAAGTTGATGGAGAAATTGGTAAATGTTAGATTAGCCATTTTCCTGGACAGCAGAGGCCATCTGTCTTCCGCAAGTTCCACTCCACGTCGGATGCTCTGCTCCGACTGGAAAATGCCGTCTGCGAGGCTTTCCTTCGTAGACAGCACTACGTCACGGTGTTTTTCGATCTGGAGAAGGCCTATGATTCCGCATGGCGATACGGTATCATGGAGACTCTCCACACGATGGGGGAGAGGGGAACGCCTCCCAATGTTTATATCTGAATTTTTGCGAGATCGTCGATTCCGCGTACGGGTGGGGATAACCTTCTCCGGCCTAAAGGAGCAGGAAGAGAGTGTCCCGCAAGGAAGTGTCGTTAGTGTCACACTCTTTGCCCTGAGCATCAACGGCATCACCTCGGTGCTGCCGTAAGATGTTCTCGCTACGCTCTACGTGGACGACCTTTCGATCTCTTTTGGCGCGGCCCAGATGCCAACTCTGGAGCGTCGACTCCAACAGGCATTGAACCCCGTCTCTCGCTATGCCGAAGCGCACAGGTTTCGGTTTTCTTTGGCCAAGATTAAGGTGGTGCACTTCTGCCGCCATCCACGGCTTCACCCCGACCCAGATTTGTTTCTTAATGGGGTGCGCCTGGATGTGGTTGAATCGCACCGTTTCCTTGGTCTTGTATTCGACCGACGCCTCACCTGGGAGGCTCATATTCGCACCCTTAGGGTCTCTTGTACCCGTGACGTTCAGCGCTTGGGGCGCTGATAGGGCTACTGCCCCACAGTTTATCGATCCTTTGTTCTCTCGAAGCTCGACTACGGATGCGAGTTTTATGCATCCGCAGCCGAGCGTTTATTGCGGAAGGTGGATTCGATCCACCACACCGGCCTTCGCCTTGCGACTGGTGCCTTCCGCACTTTCCCCATTGAGAGCCTGTTGGTCGATCCTGGGGAGATGCGACTCTCTGCGCCGCGTGCAGTGCATCACTTGCCTGTACGCGCGAGCCCGGCGCTTCCCTCAGTCGCCAACAGCTCTCACTGCATCCGCAGCTGATCTCGATGGTGCCTATGCCGCTGAGAGACGCAGTAGATATAGCTCTCGGGCCGGTGGCGCCACTGGTTCTGCCCCGGACGCCACCCTGGAGGGTACCACATTTGGCTATTTGTCGCCCTGCCTCTGCTCCCAAAGCTTATACTGTGCCGGGAGTATTGCGTTCGACCTTTTTGGAGCACACATCGTGTCACGCTGGAACCGTGCCAGTGTATACGGATGGCTCCAAGTCCCAAGAGGGGATCGGTTTCCCGCCGTATCCCCTCTGTTTGAAGTCAGCGGGGCTCTACCAGGCGTTGCGTCTGTCTTCACGCCCGAGCTGGTGGCAATACACCACTCGGTACGGGAGATTACGCGACGTGCCCGGTTCGGAGACCGGATTGTGATCTATAGCGACTCACAAAGCGCCCTGAGTGCTCTCGGGGCATTGGAATCTCCGCATCCCCTGGTTCGCGATATCCGTGACGCCACGGTTTTGGTGAGCCGGTAGATGTCGAGATTATCTTCTGCTGGGTTCCTGGACATGTAGGAATTGCGGGGAATGAGGGTGCTAAAGAGTCCGCGAGGACTCTGCGACCGGACCAGCGTTTCGCTCTTCCTCACACCGACTACATGGCAGGAATACGGGCAGCTCTTCGGACTGCTTGGCAAAGAAGATGGGAGACGGTCGAAGGGAACTTAAAGTTGCGTGCCATTGCGCCGCGACTGTTTCCATGGACCTATCCTTCAATGCCGCGGCGGCTTCAGGTTGCTTTATGTCGTCTCCGAATCGGGCACCCTCGTGTGACGCATCGCTATTTGATGGAGCGCGTGCCTGCGCCCTATTGCAACGACTGCGTCGTCCCCCAGACTGTTCTGCACATTCTTGTCGAATTTCCCAGTCTGGGTGATCTTCGCGCACGATACTTGTCCCGGTACCGGGATTGGCGAGGTCGCTACCGCCTGTCCCTTGTGCTGGGGGGCGGCTGGGCTTCTCCCCTTTATTTAAGGTTCTTTTTGTTTTTCGTTTGATATTGTTTTTTTGTAGGTTGTACTCTTCTGCATTGGGGTGAGAGGGACCTCCCCCCGCTGCCGGAGACTGCTTCCTGATTGTTAAGTTTTCCAATTTATATCGTTATGTTTTCATATAATTTTTTTTTAAAGTAGTCTAGTTCTAGGCTGTCGTGTTTTTCGGCGACTTATGCCCAAGTGGGTAGTTGCCAGATCGGCTCTATAAAATTAAAAAAAAAAATTCAGCCACTTTTGTGGCCCTCATTAGAATATTTTGAAATAAACTGACACCGAGAAGGCAAATTAAAGACTCCAAGAAATAAATTTAGATCTAAATTTCAACTTAAAATTGTATAAAAAAAAACTTGCAACACCTCTGTCCTCATCTTTACCTCGTCCCCTTCATAAAGAGGTGGTGCTGGACCAACTCCACCTGAGGGATACCTGGCGAACCCATGGACAAAATGTGTTGCGATCTCCGTTCAGCCTGTAACCCTTACTGCACCGTACTCTTTGAGTGTCCCCTGTATTATATTGCCCTTTGGTTCATTTTGACACAGAACACTTAGATTTAAGCCTACCCGAGGACCACTGGCTTTCAGCAAATATCATTTCATCTTCCTTTCTGACTACTACTCTTTCTTATATAATTGTATTTGTGTTCTCCCAATATATCGCCCTCATTTTCCCTTTTATCATACATGGCAACTGGAAGAGAGAGGCCCTCTAGGACCAATGGCGCATTGGGGTCTCAAACTGGACTAAGTCAACCTGTGCTTTAATCACCAGAGGGGTGCTGAGATTCCAAACGCCTCAAAGGCGCTCTGAGTTGTAATTAATCAATTCTGTCTCTGAAACGGCAACCATGTTATCTCCCATACCAAGCGCTATATTGCAACCAGCTCGCCCGTGAAGAAACGCAGTGCCTGGTGGAGCACCGCCAGGCTCAAACAAAGGGGTATAAGGTAAGGCATCAGTTGGGCTGCTGCCCAATCCAAGTGGTACAAAGCGAAAGAGCATCGAAACTTATAACTTGCACCCTAGTCCATTTGAATCGCTTCCACACCTCTGCAATGAGGGCCTTCCCTTTAAGTGAAAATACATACGCTCGCCGAGAAGAGCGGCGTGCGTGCTTCGAAACACCGGAATCTATGCCTAGCTCGACGAAAGTTAATGACGGGGAAATCGTTCGGGCGGCGTTTATAGCGCATGTAGGCATGTCGCTTCTGTCTCGAAGCAGTCTCACTCTCAGCCGACCAACAAAGAAGCATACACGGGGTAAAACGACCAAACATTCTAGTAATAGTACTCAGGCCTGCAGCAATTAGGATCCAGGCGAAGAACTGAATGGCATCATAAACCGCCCGAAACTCCCTGATTTATAGATGTCATTTCATGATAAGCGGGTCAACCTGCACGCTCCAGCCACCACCGAGGTTGCTTATAAGTGCAGCACCAAGCTAGAAAATGTTATTTGAAAAGACAAGTGATTACTACCATGGAGGCCATGGACCACCTATCCTCACCTTACTCCAATCTGGATGTTCGCCCGCAAAACGCGGAAAGGTAACGGCAGGAAAATAAAGAGGTTCTCGGAGAGTGATACGTAAATTCATCCACATTTAGGAGAATGACCCTAAGCCTACCTTTCAGACCACCGAGGAAGAGAAAGGCATCGGCAATCGTGCCACGACGCAGTGGAAATTCGCAGAATCGGTCGGCTGGCGATGAAATAAAAGTAAATCTATTAAGGTATAGCTGCACTGCCAATCCCTGAAATAAGGTATTTAAATCAAAACCCTTGTATTACAGGAGGGTTAACAGGGGGCTTTTCATAATATGGATTTATGATACGAGGCCAGTAATGGCATTATGGCTAATATCTTATCAAAAACCACTCGAACGTGAGAGCCAATTCGAATCCCATCATAGGCAAGCGGTCATATCAGTAATTTGCTCATTCCGCATACCTACCAAAAGCTATCATGCCCAAAGAAATGGAGCTGTTGAACGTCTACATTGTCAGGTTAAGGCCCCGTAAGGGGCGCGGCGATTTGCCATCCTGGCCGCCGTGCTGACGGGATCCAGCGCTCCGTCCGGCCTCTCTTCCTTCCTTCAGATAGCCTGTATTTCTCACTTACTTCTTCACTTCCCCTACAACCTCTCCCACAACTTTCTCTGGTCAGCCTCTAATTTCACAGGGTAGATGCCTACCTTCTTCTCAGCCAACAGTCCCGGATCGGGGCTGTGGGGGGAGGGGACAATGTTCCCTAACCCCTGAGCTCCGGTCTAGGGTGGTTGGTTTTTAACAACCTGCTTCATCCCCACCCATACCTTCCTCACATCCCCTTGCCTTCTCACTTCACCAGCTATCTTTGGATTTTACGCCGTGTCCAAGGTGGAGCCGCCATGCCGATGGACTGCCAGGCCACCAGGCGGGAGGGGTGGTCCTACATGGCGGCATCTGGCTCTGCCCAGGCCTGTACGCACCCCTTGCAGGGCGGGCTACTGCGAGGGGTGATGAGCTATTGCATCCCGTAGAAAATTTAGGGTCACCATGCACAATGATGAGAAAATTAAAAATCTCCCCTCAATTTTCCCAGTTCCATCGTCGGAGCCTCCCTCGTGCAGCTCCACAAGAAAAATGGTGGTCCCCCCCTTCCTCTCTGCTTACGCAGGGGACCCTCCAAACTTCTCTAACCTTAGAGGAGGCTTATTCCTCTACTACGCCTACGGGTGTAGGGGACTCCTCCTCACTCCCTTCTCTGGAGGTGCTTTCGGGCACCTCCCTGTTTCCAGCGGCAGTCTCTCCTTTTCTTTCCAAGGGGACTGCCAAGAAAGCCAGCAGGCAGCCAATAGCCGACCGCTCCCCATTGAAGCGGCTCGGTAGGGCAAACCCCCTTAGGGGGAGAGGGAAACCAGTCCCCTTCGGTCACTTCGCCCAAAGGACCTGCTGGCAAAAATATTGAACCTTGCCGGGGTCAAGACCTCTGCCTCCCCACACCTGACTAGTGACAATGATGCCAACGGGACCTGAGATATCCTGGCGGGGATGGCCAACTGGAGGACCACCCCTGAGATAGACATGGTCCTTGAGGCAACGCAGCCTCAGACGGTAGAGCCTTCCATGGGAGGAAATCCGGGCTCGGCGCCAAGCACCGAGTCCGCCACTATGCAAACGGCTAGGGTTTCCGAGGCAGTACAAGGAGGAGGGATCTCTTCCGACCGGTGCCCATACAAAGGCCAGGACCTTCTCCATTTTGCAGAAGGACCTAGCTGAGGCCGGTCCATCTAGCCTGGGGGCTCCTGCCGGCGGAGGTGAAAGGCGAGTTCATTTCCCGCTTTCCTCTCCAAAAAAGAAAAAAGACTCGAGGCTCCTCTCCATCCTCGGGGGCTGCGGGGAAGAATGGGTTAGTTGCTTCGGTAAGCGACCAAGCAAAGATAGGCACATCCGGCCCCTTTGCTCCCCCTTCCGGGTGCGGAGCCCCCGACTATGACCAAAAGTGCGCAGGGCTGAGCCTCGATAACATCGGGGCCCCTCATTCACTTTACCTGGCGTTTTCGAGCCCGCTGGCTTCAAACGCTTCCTCGTTATTCGCTCCACTGATGGCACCATGTTGGCCAATGGCAACATGATCCATCAGAGGAGAGCATTAGTTAGTGTAATTGGTAGAGAGCCGAAGGTGACCCGTTTTTGGACGGGGGCCTTCTGGCGAATGCGGCGGATCCCTCCAGGTGGGCAAGATAATTGCTCTTCGGACACTTGATGTCACCCTGGTGAGTGTGACGCCGCACTCTACCATGAACTTTGTAAAACGAGTAGTTTATGCGAGGGAACTCGTTGACTACTCCATAGAGGACATCACCTTAGAGCTGGCCGACCATGGGGCGGTCAAGGTCGAACGTGTGATGAGAAAACAGGGAATAGCCTCGAGACCCACCCCTACACTCTTTGTCACGTCCGACTGTGACAAGCTTCCTGAGTCGGTTCGTGCCGGTTGGTACCGCTAGCCTGTAAAGGAATTCATGCCACTGTCGCGGAGGTGCTATGACTGTCACCGCTTCGGCTATACGAATCGTTCATGTAGAGTTGCAAAGTTGGGGTTACCTGAAGTCTGTGTAAATTGCTCCAAGGCCGCACACGAGAAGTCTAAATCGTGTGTAGCCAAGTGTTTCAATTGCAGAGAGCTGCACCCCGCTTCTTCGAAGCAATGTGGTGCATATCTCCTTGAGAAAGAAATCCTGGCCGTTCAGGCCCAGGATCGACTCTCATTCCGCGAGGCTAAGGATCTGGTCGTGGCGCGCTCATCTCTGCCTGGGACGTCTTATACCTCAATAGTTAGAAAGGCACCCTCTGCTCATGGCCCATCTAGGCCAACGAGCACGGTTGTATCCGCATCCATTCGGAGCCCTTCTGCGGGTTCTACTCAACCCGGTCGCTCTCCTAATAAAGCTGGTGGCACAAAGGGTTCACACCCAGTCCCGGTTAAAACCAGGGCTTGCCCCTCCTTATCCCAGCGTGACCGTTTCCCGTAAGGAGAAACGGTCAAGCGCCTCCACCGAGTCGTTAAACTCACAGGAGGCAACACCCCTGGAGTTGGTCCCCGGCCAATTTCTGGAGTTCCTAAAGCTGTCCCCCGAAAGGAGGACAGCAACAAAGGAGCTTCGGCTTATTCGCCCACGCCTAGTGGTGGGCTGAGTGGCTCGGAGACGGTGGTTACTCGAAAAGAGGGTCCCCAGCCCCCGAAGATGCAATACCCGCCTAAGGTTTCGAGGTGCATGGGAAAAAAATACTCGCATAGCGAGCCTAACCTCCCCCAATAAGTCCTCGAAGGCGACAGCCCTTTGTCCGGCCAACAGCGCCCCGGGTTCTGCCTCCGGGAAGCCTACGGCCATTCCCGTGAGGGTCTTTTGTTCGAAGATGGCCTCCGCGTCTCCTCCGAGCTACCCCGTAAGGGGCGCGGCGATTTGCCATCCTGGCCGCCGTGCTGACGGGATCCAGCGCTCCGTCCGGCCCCAGCTTAGCCTCTCTTCCTTCCTTCAAAACACTTGTTTCCTCTCTTTTCACACAACCTCTCCCACAACTTTCTCTGGTCAGCCTCTAATTTCACAGGGTAGATGCTGACCTTCCTTTCAGCCAACCGTCCCGCATCGGGGCTGAGGGGGTGGGGGACAATGTTCCCTAACCCCTGAGCTCCGGTCTGTGGGTGGCTGGTTTTTAACTACCTGCTTCATCCCCACCCATACCTTCCTCACATCCCTTTTCCTCTCGTCTTCAAAATCTAGCATTTTTACGCCGTGTCTAAGGTGGAGCCGCCATGCCGATGGACTGCCAGGCCACCAGGCGGGAGGGGTGGTCCCAAATGGCGGCGCCTGGCTCTGCCGGGCCTGCAAGCACCTCTTGCAGTGCGGGCAACTGTGAGAGGTGGTGAACTGTTGCGTCCCGTGTAAATAAGAGGGTCACCATGCCCAATGATGAGTATCAAAAAAAACCCAACCCCCAACTTCCCCAAGAACAACGGAGCCGCCCTCGGGCAGCTCCACCAAAAAAATGGAGGTCTCCCCCCTTGTGCTTGCGCAGGGGACCCTCCATACTTCTTTAACCTGAGAGGAGGCTTACTCCTCTCCTACGCCTACGGGTGTAGGGGACTTCCCCTCACTCCCTTCTCTGGAGGTGCTTTCGGGCACCTTCCTATTTCCAGCGGCAGTCCATCCTTTTCTTTCTAAGGGGACTGCCAAGAAAGCCAGCAGGCAGCCCATCGCCGACCGCCCCTCTTGTAAGCGGCTTAGGGGGGCAAACCCCCTTAGGGGGGAGAGGGAGGCCAGGCCCCTTCGGTCGCTTCCCTCAAAAGACCTACTGGCAAGGATATTAAACCTTGCCGGGGTTAAGGCTTGTGTCTCCCCACAAATGACTCTTGACGCTGCCAAGGGGACCTGCGATGTCCTGGGAGGGGATGGCCAACTGGAGGCCCCTCCTGTGATAGACATGGTCCTTAGGAGACCCAGCCTCAGACGGTAGGGCCTTCCATGGGGGGGGAATCCGGGCTCGGCGCCAAGCACCGAACGCGAGTCCGCCCCTATGCAAGGTCCCCCTCAAACGGCTGTGGTTTCCGAAGCAGTACAAGGAGGGGAGGGATCTCCTCCGACAGGTGCCCCCACGACTACCAGGAACTTCTCCATTTCGGAGAGGGACCTGGCTGAGGCCGGCCCATCTGGCATGGGGGCTTCTGCCGGCGGAGGTGAGAAGCGGGTTCATTCCCCGCCCTCCTCTCCAAAAAAGAAAAAGACTAGAAAGACAAAGAAGACTCGGAGCTCCTCTCCATCCGCGAGGGCTGCGGGGACGGATAGGTCTGCTGCCACTTTGGTAGGCGACCAAGCCAAGATCGGCACATCCAGCCCCTCTACCCCCCCGTGTGCGGAGCCCCTGACTAAGACCAAGAGTGCACAGGGCGGAGCCTCGATGACATCGGGGCCCCTCATTCAGAGGTTACCTGGCGTTTTCGAGCCCGCTGGCTTCAAACGCTTCCTCGTTATTCGCTCCACTGATGGCACCATGTTGTCCAAGGGCAACATGATCCATCAGAGGAGAGGATTAGCTAGTGCAATTGGTAGAGAGCCGAAGGTGACCCGTTTCTCGGACGGGAGCCTTCTGGCGAATCCCGCCGAGGCGGCCAAAATAAGTGCTCTTCGGACACTTTATGGCACCCCGGTGAGTGTGACGCTGCACTCTACCATGAACTTTGTGAAAGGAGTAGTTTATGCGAAAGAACTCGTTGACTACTCCATTGAGGACATCACCCTAGAGCTGGCCGACCATGGGGCGGTCAAGGTCGAACGTGTGATGAGAAAACAGGGAGGGGCCTCGAGACCCACCCCTACACTCTTCGTCACGTTCGACTGTGACAAGCTCCCTGAGTCGGTGCGTGCCGGTTGGTACCGCTACCACGTGAAGGCATTCGTGCCACTTCCGCGGCGGTGCTATTACTGTCGCCACTTCGGCCATACGAATCGCTCATGTAGACGTGCAAAGTCGGGGTCACCCGAAGTATGTGTAAATTGCTCCAAGGTCGCACACGATAAGTCCAAATCGTGTGTGGCCAAGTGTGTCAATTGCGGAGAGCCGCGCCCTGCTTCTTCGAAGCAATGTGGTGCATATCTCCTTGAGAAAGAAATCCTGGCCGTTCAGGCCCAGGATAGACTCTCATTTAGCGAGGCTAAGGACTTGGTCCTGGCGCGCCCAGCTCTGCCTGGGAGGTCATATGCCTCAGTAGCTAGAAAGGCACCCTCTGCTCCTGTCCCATCCAGGCCAACGAGCACGGTTGTTTCCGCGCCCATTCTGAGCCCTTCTGCGGGCTCTACGTAACCCGGGCGCTCCCCTGGTAAAGCTGGCGGCAAAAAGGGTTCATACCCAGCCCCGGCTAAAACCAGGGCTCCCCCCTCTTCCCCCAGCGTGACCGTTTCCCGCAAGGCGAAACGGCCACGCGCCTCCACCGAGTCGTTAGACTCACAGGAGGCAACACCCCTGAAGATGGTCGCTAGGCCATCTTCGGGGGTTCCTAAAGCTGTCTCCCGAAAGGAGGACAGCATCAAAGGAGCTTCGGCTCCTTCGCCCACGCCCCGAGGTGGAGCGAGTGGCTCGGAGACGGTGGTTCCTCGAAAAGAGGGTTCCCCGCCTCCGAAGCCGCAGCGCCCGCCTAAGGTTTCGATGCGGAGGGAGGAAAAGACTCGCATGGCGAGCCCAACCTCCCCCAATAAGTCCTCGAAGGCGACAGCGCCTCCAGCGCTTTGTCCGGCCAACAGCGCCCGGGGTTCTGCCCCCGGGAAGCGTACGGCCATTCCCGTGAGGGTCTTCAGTTCGAGGAGGGCCCCCGCGTCTCCTCCGAGCTAGGCCTGGAGGGCATATTCCTTCAATGGAATTGCCGTGGACTCCGGGCCAACTGGGAGGAGCTGCGGAGGCTCGTCTCGTCCCGCTCCCCGTTAGCTATCTTTTTGCAGGAGACCATGCTAGGCGCGTGCCCCCTGCCCTCCCTCCCGGGGTACAAGGGTCTTGCGACCCCACCACCGCGGGATGGCTGAGCTGGGGGATGCGCGGTTTACACCCGGCATGATCTCTCCGTTCTTCCTTTCTCTTTATATACCTCCTTTCAGGCAGTGGCTGTGCAGCTGCACCTGGATAGGAGGTATACTCTGATTTCTGCGTACATTCCACCGTCAGCTGACTTCGACGTGGGGGACTTCCGCCGCGTCGTGGCACTGTTGCCGAGGCCCTATCTCTTGCTTGGAGATCTGAACGGCAGGCATCCTCTCTGGGGAGATTACTCCATAAATCCCAGGGGACAAGTCCTTGCCGATCTGATAGAAGAGCTTGAGATGGGTGTCCTAAACGTGGATGAGTTTACGCATCACTGTCCGAGAACCGCTTCATTTTCTTGCCTTGACCTATCTTTGTGCTCTTCGGATGCACAGCCTGATTTTGATTGGGGGGGTGGTCGATGACCTCCATGGTAGTGATCACTTTCCCATTCAAATATCATTTTCAGGGCAACTGCCGCCTGAGAGACCACCTCGGTGATGCTTGGCGCGGGCGCGGTGGCCTGCATTTCAGGAAATGACTGAATTCTCTATCTCAGTCGAGGAGTTTAGGTCGGTAGATGAGGCCGTTGAGTTCTTCTCCGGCAACCTCATCGCCGTGGGCTTGACTATTCCTAGGACGTCTGGCCGTTTTGCACGCCGACCACTCCCATGGTGGTCGGCCGAGTGTGAGACGGCCCTCAAACAGAAGCGTTATGCCTACATGCGCTATAAGCGCCGCCCGAACGATTTCACTGTCGCTGAATTTCGTCGAGCTAGGGCTAGGTTCCGGTATATTTCGAAGCACGCCCGCTGCTCTTCTTGGCGGGCATACGTGTCTTCACTTAACGGGAAGACCCCTTTAGCTGAGGTGTGGAAGCGAGTCAAAAGGATTCGGGGCAAGTTCTCGCAGGACCCCCCTCCCGTTCTCCAGGAGAATGGGACCGCAATCTCGGACCCCGCGTCCGTGGCGGAATCCTTCGCGACCGCTTTTTCTGCATTCTCTAGCCGTGATGCTGCTCCGCCAGCATTCAATGCACGTCGTGATGTCGCGGAAGGCCGCCGGCTGGACTTTACCTCCAGAGGCGGAGAACCCTTCAACGACAAGTTTACTGTAAGCGAGTTGCGTTCTGCTCTCGCTTCGTGCGCGGACACCGCCCATGGTCCGGACGATGTCCCGTACGCCATGCTTCGACATCTAGGTGAGCGAGGCATGGCCTTTCTGTTAGATTTGTTCAACAGGATCTTGGTGGAAGGTCTTCTCCCAGACTCCTGGCGAATCGCTACTGTGCTTGCCTTTCGCAAACCGGGGAGAGATCACTCTACTCCGACCGGTTTCCGCCCAATCTCTCTTACCTCTTGCATGTGCAAGTTGATGGAGAAATTGGTAAATGTGAGATTAGCCTTTTTTACTGGACAGCGGAGGCCATCTGTCTTCCGCACAGTGCGGCTTCCGCAAGTTCCACTCCACGTCGGATGCTCTGCTCCGACTGGAAAATGCCGTCTGCGAGGCTTTCCTTCGTAGACAGCACTACGCCACGGTCTTTTTCGATCTGGAGAAGGCCTATGATACCGCATGGTGATACGGTATCATGGAGACTCTCCACACGATGGGGGCGAGGGGACGCCTCCCAATTTTTATATCAATTTTTGCGAGATCGTCGATTCCGCGTACGGGTGGGGGGAGCCCTCTCCGGCCCAAAGGAGCAAGAAGAGGGTGTCCCGCAGGGAAGTGTCCTCAGTGTCACACTCTTTGCCCTGAGCATCAACGACATCACCTCGGTGCTGCCGGAAGATGTTCTCGCTACGCTCTACGTGGACGACCTTTCGATCTCTTTTGGCGCGGCCCAGATGCCAACTTTGGAGCGTCGACTCCAACAGGCATTGAACCGCGTCTCTCGCTATGCCGAAGCGCACAGGTTTCGGTTTTCTTTGGCCAAGACTAAGGTGGTGCACTTCTGCCGCCATCCACGGCTTCACCCCGACCCAGATTTGTTTCTTAATGGGGTGCGCCTGGATGTGGTTGAGTCGCACCGTTTCCTTGGTCTTGTATTCGACCGACGCCTCACCTGGGAGGCTCATATTCGCAGCCTTAGGGTCTCTTGTACCCGCGCCATGGACATTCTCCGTTCCGTGACGTTCAGCGCTTGGGGCGCTGATAGGGCTACTGCCTTACTTTTTTATCGATCCTTTGTTCGTTCGAAGCTCGACTACGGATGCGAATTTTATGCATCCGCAGCCGAGCGTTTATTGCGGAAGGTGGATTCGATCCACCACACCGGCCTTCGCCTTGCGACCGGTGCCTTTCGCACTTCCCCCATTGAGAGCCTGTTGGTCGATGCTGGGGAGATGCCACTCGCTCTGCGCCGCGTGCAGTGTATCACTCGACTGTACGCGCGAGCCCGGCGCCTCCCTCAGTCGCCAACAGCTCTCACTGCATCCGCAGCTGATCTCGATGGTGCCTATGCCGTCGAGAGACGCCAGTCATACCCTAAGCCTTTGGGGTTTAGGGCCAGGAAACTCCTTCGAGAGGTAGATATCGCTCTCGGGCCGGTGGCGCCCCTGGTTTTGCCCAGGACGCCACCCTGGAGGGTACCACATTTGGCTATTTATCGCCACGCCTCTGCTCCCAAAGCTTGTACTGCGCCGGGAGTATTGCGTTTGACCTTTTTGGAGCACACATCGTGTCACGCTGGAACCGTGCCAGTGTATACGGATGGCTCCAAGTCCCAAGAGGGGGTCGGCTTCCACGCCGTATCCCCTCTGTTTGAAGTCAGCGGGGCTCTACCAGGCGCTGCGTCTGTCTTCACGGCCGAGCTGGTGGCAATACACCACTCGGTACGGGAGATTACGCGACGTGCCCGGTTCGGAGACCGGATTGTGATCTATAGCGACTCACAAAGCGCCCTGAGTGCTCTCGGGGCATTGGAATCTCCGCATCCCCTGGTTCGCGATATCCGTGACGCCACGGTTTTGGCGAGCCGGGCAGATGTCGAGATTATCTTCTGCTGGTTTCCTGGACATGTAGGAATTGCGGGGAATGAGGGCGCCAAAGACGCCGCGAGGACTCTGCGACGGGACCAGCGTTTCGCTCTTCCTCACACCGACTACATGGCAGGAATACGGGCAGCTCTTCGGACTGCTTGGCAAAGAAGATGGGAGACGGTCGAAGGGAACTTAAAGTTGCGTGCCATTGCGCCGCGACTGTTCCCATGGACCTATCCCCAATGCCGCGGCGGCTTCAGGTTGCTTTCTGTCGTCTCCGAATCGGACACACTCGTGTGACGCATCGCTATTTGATGGAGCGCTCGCTTTCGCCCTATTGCAACGACTGCGTCGTCCCCCAGACTGTTCGGCACATTCTTGTCGAATGTCCCTGTCTGGGTGATCTTCGCGCACGATACCTGTCCCGGTACCGGGATGGGCGGGGTCGCTACCCCCTGTCCCTTGTGATCGGTTCAGATTCGTGCACATTGACTTGTGGACTTGTTGACTTCTTGGGGGAGGCCGGCCTTCTCCCTATTATTTAAGCAAGGTTTTTTTTTGTTTTGTTTTGTTTTTTTTGCATTTGTATTTTATGTTTGTTTTTTTCCTTTAGTTGCACGCTCCTGCGCCGGGAAAACCTCTTCCCGACGCACCAGCTTGCTTCCTTTCCCCCTTTTGGGGTGTTTGTTTTTTTTTCTCTGTTATTTTATTTTAAAGAAGCCTAGAACTAGGCCAGTTTTAATACGGCGACTAATGCCCAAGTAGGCAGCCGCCAGATGAGCTCTTAAAAAAAAAATCCCAGAAAAACCAGGAACAAGACACAAATCTCTTAAAACTTCTTTACCATTAGAACAAAAAAAGATGCAGTTTTGGGTGCAAATATACAAAAATAATGCAAACTTACCATAGGTTACGGAGACAGGGGTGCGTGACTTGTGGCTGCTCTCACTGATGAACTCACATTGGCGTCCCCTGCGGCCGGCGGCGCGTTTGAATTCAGTGTGGCCGTTATGCACAGTGGCCAGTCCAGTGTTAAAGAGGTCCATGGCACTACCATCACCGTATAATACCCCAAGCTTACATTAATACCAACTATTACTATATTACTACTACTTAATTTGATATATCACAAAATTGCCGTTGCAATTATTGATAGCTGTTTGTACATAGTCCATTAGCACCATCCATTACCGAATAATACCCAAATATTGCATTAATACTAACTATTACTACATTAATACCAAATTTAATTTATCACTATACTGCCATTGCTATTTTGAAATGTTCATAAAACTCACTCTTACATATGTAAGTTGCCTTAGTCAAAATATTTATCCTTTGCTCAAAGTGACCTCTATTCAATCACTTAAGCTTTATCCATACTAAGTTATATTTATCTCTAATCACAACAAATATTTCCCCATTATCTTAACTTTCTTAAATAAATATTCATACTTAAACCCATTCGAAAGTTCGTACATTGAAAATATTTATATTTTATTCTAGAATTATCTGTATCCTCCAAGTTCTCTTTAATATCACACTTTACATAATGCTTCACATAAATTTTCCAATTTGAGATTATTATATTATAGTATATTAATTCAGCAACCATCATTTTTTTTGTTTTCTCTCTCTCTCTCTCTCT